>OX421455.1:5218428-5223428 GCA_949126865.1 Montipora capitata
TATCATTTAAACGACTAACGACCACTCGTTCCGGTGTGAAATCGACCTACTTGTGGGCTGGAACGAGTAGCGCACGCGTGCTTTTCCTCAGTAAATCCACATATTTGCAATTTGGTTTCACGCGTGTATTTTATCAACATGAGGTGTCCCTTCATGTAAACACGATACGAACTCACGGCATAACGCGGTACGAAATCAAAAAGTCACTCCGATGTGAAACTCGCGCCGGTGCGAGTTTTCTCATGTAAACACCCCCTTAAAGTTGCGTGCAATTTCAAAATCAAAACAACAAATTAGCGGTTAACTGATTTGTTTTGGAGAAATTCTTCAATGACAATATCACCAGAAAAAAAAGCCTTAGTGATCGATAAAAACAAATGACGAAAAACGTGTGTGCTAAGGTACAAATCGATTACAGAGGGTACTTTTGCAGTTTAGTAATTATTGTTGTCAAGAAATTTTTGGTGTAATTTCTGGTGTGAAATTTGCAGGAAACCTAACCGTTTCGACCTTCGATCGTACGGTAAAAGTGGCGTGAGAAGAACATTTGGGCGAAACTGTCATGTACAGTAGCTGTTGTGTATCATTTTTGCATTGAAAACCGCTTGTCAAAAATACCGGCTTTTTTCAAATCCTTTCCCAAAAAAAGCTGAAGTGGCGAATCTCACAAATCCGGATTTAGACTTGATCCGAAGTATCCTCCTCGAGTGTGGAATACTTTGGATTCACGATCCGCTTTTGGATTTCGCTCAAAAAACGCAAAATCCGATTCAAGAATCCGTTTTCGGATTTTCCCAAAAAAAGGCACCCTTAGCCGGCCGATTTGTACTGGGTTCACACTACGCCGAAGCATGATTAGTCTGATCGCGAATGAAATATGTTTCGTTATGAAAAAATGTTTCGTTATGAAAAGTGTTCACATCAGACAGTGCATTGCGCGAATCATGGTTCAAACATGATTATTCTAAGCATGATTGAAACAACCTCGCGAGGTAGTTTCAATCATGAACAGACCAAACACGTACAAAATGGCGGATGGATGCGGAAGGGAGGCGAGTGCCCAAAAGAACCAAAATTGGGGCTATTATGAGGCCAAATGTCTAGATGAAATGTGGGCGATGAAGAAATATAACGGCAATTATCAGCGATGGGTAGAAAGCATAATATTTGGGAGAACATTGCCGCAAAACTTAATGACTACGGTTACAAGCGTAAAGCATCGCAATGCAAAACCAAAATTCACAATTTGAAACAATGAAACAGCATTAATTATACAAACATGGCATGAAACGTGTTTGAAACCGTCATCTGATGTGAACAATGCAATAACAAACATGTTTAAGCGAAACATGTTTACTCTAATCATTTTTCGGCTTTGATGTGAACACAGCTTAACTCTATTGTTTCTTTTCCCGCAAAACTATTGTAGGTTTAAAAATAAACAGTTTTTTGACGCTGATGGGGCTTATCCCAATTATTTAGGTAAATCTTAACTCTTGGATGGTGGACTCTTGGTGATTAGGGCAACAAAAGAACCATCTACAGTCAACTCCCGCCTTGCGGACACCTCGCTATTACGGACAGCAGCTAAATCCCCGGCGAAAGTTACAGACGTTTGACTGAAATAAACTCCCGCTATTACGGACTTACGGACACTTTATTCAGTCCCAACATCTCAGGTTTATTGTTTTCTCTCTCGTTATAGCGGACACCGAGCAGCTTCTTGGAATATTTGCACACATATCAAGTCTATTTTTTCTGCTTTTTTGATTCATAGAGGGGAGTTTAAGGTTGCTAATGAATTAAGTCTCCTTGGCGACAAAGTGGGCGAAGTTGTAATTCAAAGGAGAAGTACACAGAACCTACTGGAACGATCTTTTAAGGCAATGTGATAGCTGATGCAATCAATAGCTGATGTTCAGGTTTTTCCTTGAAAATAATTTTTTTTTAGAAATGTAGATTACTGTACTTCAGTACAGTAGGAAACCAAAACGATGATGGACATTGCTGCAACATACGATGATTGTTTTTTACGTACTTAGTACTGTACACAAAGGGTACGTAACTCCTGTTCTGTTAAGTTCTGTTCTGTTTGTAAATAAAGTTCTGACGCTCTTAGCGTGCGACAACGGGTCTGAAAAAAGTACTGGAGTTAATGAAAATGAACACACATGTGACCCCCTTATTTAAAATGGCTTTAAAATAGAAATTTTCTCGCACCCCGCTATTACGGACTCTCGCTATTACGGACACCAAATCGTGGTCCAGAGAGTGTCCGGTATAACGGGAGTTGACTGTAAAAACGCCCTACATTTTGTCTTTAAACGCTCATATCTAAAAAAGAACTCAGTTACTTGCAATTTTTCTTTCTGAAAACTGAGTAATTAGCAGGCTCAGATAAAATTCTGCAACCGATTCAGAGCCACCTTCACAACTGAAGAATTTCTTCCTTCTATATCAATAATCCCTTATCACAGCATGCTTCTGACTATCTCGGTTGTCCAAGGCCTTTCGAAACAGATATTTTTATCAAAAGGTCCCGTTCTTGGATCGTAAACATTTTAGTCCCATAGTGAGGTACTTTACTTCATTACAAACTAAAAGTGAGAAAATTGCACTGCAGATTTATTATTTTAATGAGCCTTACACTATTTCTAGGATTAGATATTTATGACAGCTACCAAATCGACGTTGCAGATCGGGAGTACATGTCTATGGTTTGTTTCCACTGGAAACACCAAACTTAGAACATTAGTTAGCAGCTTTCTGGCAGAGAACCACTGGTGCCGTGGCTACGAACTTTTGATCCAGGTTGCAGGGAATGTCGTTCCATGTTCCTTTTCTTGCGTTTGTGGGACCAAACATGTGTCCACACCTCTCCGTTGTTGGACTGTTCGGTTCACCCCTTCCCCATTGGGTATAACCCGTCAATGGAGTGTCATCTGCCCAGTAGAACTTATTATCTGCCTTCCGATGAAGACCCAGCCAAGCTCCCCAGGAAGTGGTTGTCGCCTGGTTGGAAACAAGGTTAAAAATGAATTGATTTTCTGCATTTGTAGTGATTTTAGCGAGATCTCCTCCCAGCTTCTGACAATTTCGTCGCGCTGCGCTCCACTCCAGGGTTGGAATATCGATAACGATGTAGCACGACTTTCCATGTAAAACCCAACCGGTGGGACAAGCGGATTCTGTAAAAGAAAAGAGAACAAGTTTCCTCCCCAAATTACATATAACAAGACGCCAATTAGGCGTTCACGTGGGATGCACTGATCAAAGCAAGCAATAGGCAGAGGTCGCAGAGGCTGTAAACAAAAATTCTGCAGTCTGTGACAAAATTCATTGGAGCAGTACACGAATATACAGATCTGAAACTTTCGCGGCTCACTCTCCCCTCACAATGTTGTTTGCACGCGAGTTTCTGAGCCTATTTGACAAAACAACATCGTGGGAGGGCAAGGTATTGCGAAGTAACGAACGAAATGATATATGAAATGAGTCATATATTGAACTGCGGATATAAAATCAAGTCGCAGTTATGAACGCAATTTTAGCAATTGTTCAAACCCCGTTGAAGTCCTGAATTTTTCAGGCTTCTCTACAAAATCAGTGCTAAAATTGCGTTCATAACTGCGAAGATCATAACTTCACTTTATTTCATACCCGCAGTTCATATGTTCATATATGATTCATTTCATATATCATTTCGTTTGTTGATTCATTCATCACGGGAACATCAGTGGCTTCATAGCTCAGTTGGTTAGAGCGTCGCACCAGCATCGCAAATTCACGGGTGCAAACCCCGTTGAAGTCCTAAATTTTTCAGGCTTTTCTACGCAATTGTTAAAATTGCATTCATAACTGAGTATTGCAAAGTCTTTCAACAATTTTGTCCGCGGCTGTAAATGTTATTGATAGTACGGGTGTTGTATCAGTTCAAACCTCTTCTTTTATTTTTGTAGTTTAGACTAGTTGTAAGTCAGTGTTCAAATTGCACTCGAAATCATGCGATTTCCTATACAAATTGGAGAGATGTGAAAGAGTGTGATGGGGAGTACGATAACAACTCAACCGTCAACTGAAAACACTCAAATTTCAGCGTTATACTATGAGTATGTCTGCCATGTGTAACCATACCTTTGAGGTTTAATTTGAAAAGAGAGTGAGATGACCTTACCATTCTTTGTCTTGGAAGCGATGTAATCCACTGTGGCTTTGATATGAGACAAAGTCTCGCTGTCGATTGGTGATATACCACAATGGTTGTTTATCACAAGGCCTTGTCTTTCGGGCAAATTGATTGGTGTTTGATTGCTGCGAGAAAACGAGATGGCAATCATGATAATGATCGTGGCGTAGCTCGTAGAAAGAAACATTTTCAGTTATTTGCACTGAGACAATGAATGACAACAGTTCTAGCTTGTCAATGAGTATTTATAGCTGATTTGGAGTGAAAACGTAACACTTCCCACACGTCATCTGACGTAAAGGAGCTATAGGATTACCAACTGTAGACGTCAAATCCAAAGTGCACAGTTAATCTATTGTGTTTAAGCCTTGTTTACGTTGGCCAGACATCACCCGCGCTAAAAACACGCGTGAAAGAACACGCAAAGGCCATAGCAACATTGGATGGAAATTCTTTGTTGGCCAAACACCATATGTTCCACAGTCATGAAATACTACGATTCTCAGTTGAGTATGACACTAGGGAAGTTTGGTGACAATGTTTCAGCGTTAAAGTTACCATGTTGTCAAGGGCAACTTCCTTCCGAGTGAAAACGTAACACTTCCCACACGTCATCTGACGTAAAGGAGCTATAGGATTACCAAATGTAGACGTCAACTCCAAAGTGCACAGTTAATCTATTGTGTTTAAGCCTTGTTTACGTTGGCCAGATATCACCCGCGCTAAAAACACGCGTGAAAGAACACGCAAAGGCCATAGCAACATTGGATGAAAATTCTTTGTTGGCCAAACACCATATGCTCCACAGTCATGA
>OX421455.1:5228428-5233428 GCA_949126865.1 Montipora capitata
AAGCTAAGAATAGCAGATTCCACTTTGGGGTTGGAAGAAAACCCCTTCATATGCTTTGCATTTGAAGAGCCCACAGAGGAGCATTAACCTTTTCGGCGCATAGAGTGTTTTCACGTGATGTCACGGCGGCCATGTTGGTGTCTCCAACTAATCCTCCGGGAATTGAGCTCTATTATCGTGCAAACGTTTTCTTTTGTTTCGGTGGGAAAACAAGGTTACTGATCACGCGAGTGAAAACACTCTATAGGCCATTTTCGAAATATCAAATATTCAGCTTGATAGTGAGGCAGTAAAGACAAAATCAATAGAAATACGTTGGAATGAATGTGAAAAAATTTGCATATCATCCACTTTCCTTTGTCTTTGTCCTCAGAACCTCTCTTTAAGGCTGAATTTTAATATATCGAAAAAGGCCTATTTCCTTTGACTATTTTTTAAAAAAAATTTCAAGGCGTGAAATGATTGCTTTCTCTCATCTTGATATGTTCAAAGACTGGTTCAAGTAAAAAAATTTAAAAAACTGGATAAAGCAAAAAAATGTCCTCGCTTATTTTGCTCGCGCACGGCCGCAAAATAGCCGGACTTTTCCCGCCATTTTCAGTAAACCAGCAACCGGCGACCCGTTCATCGAACAGCCGCAATTTTATGCTGTTTTGTAGTATCCCTGTATTAAAAAAAATAATTCGGTTTTAGTATTTAAAAACTGCTTGAGAAAGGATTGCCTTTATGGACCCTACTGCATGGTGAGAACTATCAATGCGCTGGTGTGATATGGTAAACGGAAGCTGGCTTTAGGATGAGGAAAAACTCCGAAGCCAGGTAAGCTTTTCTGTACGAAGGCAATCACAATAGTTTTATCTGGAGTATAGAGGAGTAGATACACCAAATATTGAAAACTGCAAACCTTTTTTATTGACTAGGCCGTTTTTTAAACTGATGTTTGAACTCAAGATCTTTCTTTCCGTGCCAATGCCGTTCTTGCAACATCCTTTTTACGGACAGGAATTCTTTTCCAGAATCAGTGCTTGAGAAATGCATACTCGCAATAAGCTATCAATAAGGACATTTTTGCCTGATAAAAAAGCTAGAGGCTGCATTTTTAGCGGCATGTTATACCAAAGATGTTCGTCCTACTATACGATATATCAGGGGCGTAGCGTGAGATTCTGAAGGTGTAAGAACACGAAGAGTAGGCAGTTTTAATAAGAAACGAGGACGGCTACGTCAATTACAAAGCCAAAAAGCAGCAATATTATTGGTTAAATGAACCAAAATGATCGTGCTGCACGTGCATGTCTTATCTCTCCCGTTCTCGTCAAAACAACAACGTAAAATGACCAGTTTTCAGGTTTTGACGACAACGTGGACAAAGGATACTTTGCCAATATTGTACAACATAAACAAGCTGAAAACAGCGTGAAACACTTTAGGATAGCTCAAACTTATATTTTGAAGTGATGCCGTCGTGATTTCAGGGAGTTTAAGAAAAAAAACAACGGCTACGGGGACGAAAATGTCACTTCAAAATATCACTTTGATCTATTCTAAGCATTTCATGATTATTCCATCTTGTTTATATTATACAATATGGGCGAAGTGTCCTATAACTGGATTGGTACGGACGGATTTGAAGTAAAGAGTGAGACTGAAAGATTCACTGTAGTTTGTCCACGTTGTCGTCAAAACCTTAATTTTGGTCATTTCACGTAGCAGTTTTGACGAGTACGGGAGGGAAATGTACAAAAATACGTGCTTTCTTTTAACTAACAATATTCCTGCCTTTTGACGTGGTCGTTGCAGTAGCGTCTCAAAAACGCGCGTGCTTAAGCTCCCTAATGACGTGGGCGCGCCAAAGCAGGGAAGTCTGGGAGCATGCTTCACCAGTAAATTTTGAAATTTAGGATTTCGCAAATGCCATTTTCGACAGTTGTTTATTTTACCCAATTTTACAGTTTCAGCAAGCTAAAACACAAACAAGGTGTTTTCAAGCAAAAGGAAAGACGTCGCAAAGTCTGCAATAACATCATCATCATTTTGCATAACCTTTCCTTCAAAAATAACCGGGAACTGGGGACTTGTGATGAAACTGACACTGTGTTGGGGCCTCGGAGGGCTTTTACTTATAACAGAAAATCTTTTTAAAAAAATCACCAAGTTCTCAAATACGCTCGTACTTATTGGCGTAAAGGACGTTACGCCCCTGTACATAATAAAAAGATATAAGCTTAAATGTAAGTGCACATAGGTAAACCGAGTTAGATATAATTTGCTTTCAACCTGGGTGCATTTAAGTTTATGTATCTTTTTATATGTTATATATTTTTCGATATAGAAAGTTAAATAACAAGGTTAATGTATCGAAGAATAAAGATGAAACCGTAAGGATTTCTAACGAATGGAGCTCAGCTTGAGGTGGGCCAGCTATGCTTCAATTAAGCAACTCAAACACGAAGTAATTTCAGAGCGCTTTTATTTGTAAGCAAGATAAATTTTCACAGTAACTTTTATCTGCAGTCATGCATGAGGTAAGCTACATACACTTATATTATGTGGCAGTTACAGATTATTATGAAAAACGTCTAATAACATTACCGCTTAGAACTAACACACGAAAATTAACTACTCCTGCTTTATAAAAGGTTTTTTTTATTTTTGGGCGAAGATAATGCTCTTGGAGAATCAGTTCAACGATAATAATTGATGCTCGCTGACCTTCTTTCGATGACCATTTTAAACCCCCCTCTTCCATGAAGAGTAATTATTTTTGACAAGATATGTAGGTCTTTTGCTGTAAATTGAACAGAAACTTTAAATATTGTTTTGCTTATTTATGCCTTCCTTTCTCGATTTTTGCAAGATTGAGAAACACTGCATATTAGGATCATGTTATGGCATAATGCACCAAGCACGTTAGGGGTAAAAACAGCTTTGACACCACACCCTTTGGGTTAACACTACTTAAATAACATCAATGTTCGATTGTCGATTAAAAAACGTGCCTTTAAACCCTCTGTACAAAAAGAACTTTGGATGACGGAGCGAATATAAGCTTTTATGGAGACAAATAATTTATGAGAATCAAGTTGCGATCTCTCTTTCTGTGTTTAGGCTTTGTCTGAGTGATGGAATTTTTGGTTAAGCGACCTTGTATAACTTCATGAAGCCTTTCAGAAAAAGGCAAAATTCATATTGGAAAAGTCGTCATTGCTTTATTTCCTACCATCTTTAGGGACAATATTAAAATATATATATTTTAAAAAGCCAGCTGTTTTCATTGGTGCCTCACTGCTTAAAATCTTGTGCGGGGGTTGTTTGAACCAAAATAGGAACTAAACTGTGACCGTAAATACCATAACAATGACATAATGGGTTTTGATTACTTTTAAGTCAGGATTAGAGCTAAATGTTTAGTCATCTGTCTTTTGAACGAGAGGCTGTTCTTCACGGCCCTAAAAGAAGCATTTCAATTTTCTTTTCATTTGCAAAGTTAGGCCAATCAATAGGCTATTTACAAATTGACACTAGTCTATCCGCGTGAATTATCTTTTATACGGCTAACTTCACTTAACGTATAAACGTAAAAAGATTGTGCCTGCACCTCTACTTGCTTTGCAAATGAGACCTGATATAAGCTCGGAAAAAGGTCTATCAAATAAAAAAGACGTTTTTAAACGTCTTTTCACTAAAAAAAACACAAGCATGATTTAGTCGGCTAAACACACATCAACTCCGACTTCCGGAAATGGAGCAACAAGGAGGCAACTGCCACGTTGCTTCCAAAGCGAAATGTGTATCCACCAAAGGAACCCCAGCACGAAGCAGCCTTAGTCTACCACAAAATAACTTTCGTAACTGCAGTCAAAAGACAAAATCGTTTGCAGTTTGAAAGCTCTTTGCGAATTCATCTCTTCGTAAGCCAGGCAGCATCTCATAGCAACGTGGTATCTGAAAGTTCTTGGAATGTCGGTCGATCGAGTGGGTTTCCTTTCCAACATTTCTCAAGCACCTCAAGCACCGTAACAGGGCATTGATCAGGCCTACGCAGACGAAGGTCATCTTTGATGCCCTCCAACACCTTCTCGTTGGAGCGATCAGGGTACGGCATCTGACCAAAGGTGTAAATCTCCCAAACAAGGACTCCGAACGACCACACGTCACTCTTTTCAGAGAATTTACCATCAAAGATCGCCTCTGGAGGCATCCACCGGAGCGGTATCTGCATGTTGTTGAGGCGATAGTACTCGGCACTGTAAAGGTCACAGCTTAGACTCAAAAAGCCAATTTTGACCTTTAGATCTCTGCCAATCATGCAGTTTCGGGCGGCGAGGTCTTTGTGGACGAAGTCCTTTGAGCTAAGGTAGTTCATTCCCGCTAGCACTTGCGCACAAATGACATGTTTTTTATTTGAGTCCAACTTGCCCTCATCGTGAGAACGAGACAGGAGGAACTGCTTCAAATCACCCTGAAACGAGAAGTTCACCATCACGTAAACCTGTAAATTCGTTTCGATGTCAGGAACTCAGAGTGGCCTGAAGCCACAGAAACAGTGACATTTCTCCAAGTATGTGAACCGTCTTTTGATTTGGGAGTTGTTGTTGTTTCACCTTACATTTAAACATTTTTTTTTGGTGTTCACTACCAGAATCTTTTACTTTGCCACTCCACAGTTTTCCCACTTCTTTGATTATTAATTCCACCCACGGTCTTAGCAGGTAAATTCCTAAATTAAGACAACTGTTCATTGGATTGCAAAAATAACCCGCGCAGTCGATTACAAACGATAAAAATAGTTAAAAGAAATGATGCCCAGAGATACAGACCTTTTCCATGAGTTCTAAAATGATGTAATGCGGTTCTTCCAACGTACAGACACCAAGACACGAAACCACATTGGAATGCTTCAAACCACACAGTGCCTTCATTTCCTTCATGAATTCCTGTCTCACTCCATCCTCTTTGCTTCGCAGACATTTGACAACCACCATGGTAACGTTTTCATC
>OX421455.1:5240928-5250928 GCA_949126865.1 Montipora capitata
GTTACGTGTGCCACATTTTCTTTAGCTTTCATTGAGTTCGAAGACTGCTGTATTCTATAAATGGTGTCTCGCCACAGAGTATAAGTTACCCTTGCGTTAATCCAATGGAACTCTTAAGAACGGATAAACTGGGTATTAACAATTAACGCGGCCGAGATGATAACAACTAATCAAAATTTGATCTAATCAAAGTTCAAAGGAATTATTGTTACGCTCTTTCTTTGACAATACACTTGACATTAGACATTAAATGTTCATCATAAGTTATAGCTAAGCAACGTAACAATCGAATAAAGTCAGTCATACAATGTGTCTAGCTTGCTTCATAAGCAAAGAAAGCGGCAAGCGACAAAGAAAGTAATGGGCCTAACTTTCCTTGGCGTTATGGAAAAGCATTTACCGATGTACAGTTTAACGCAAAAATCAAACTGCAGCTAGGCTTGTTGACTCAGACAACTCAGAGCAATTGATAATTGATAACAGTTTGTCCCGATTCATTTTATATTCGCAATTAAAATGTGTGTGAGTAAGCACGGCAACTCGACTACGAGTGGATAAATGACTGGCACAAAAAAAACGGAGAGAGAGAACTGTGACAAGGAAGGAAAATGGCTTTTCGGTTCTACATGGTTCATGGCTTCTTAAAGCCTGAAACATTCCAAACACTAACCAAACTAGATGTTCTTTGACCTCATGCAGGTGTGTGGATTTTTTCTTTTTTGTTATTTACATCATTTTTTGTTTGTTTAATAGGCCATTTTCGAAATATCAAATATTTAGCTTGATAGTGAGGCAGTGAGGACAAAAACAATAGAAACACGTTGGAATGAATGTGAAAAATATTTACATATCATTCACTTTCCATTGTCTTTGTCCTCTAAACCTCTCTTTCAAGCCGAATTTTATTATATCGAAAAAAGCCTATTTGCAGAGCTACGTAACTCTCCCAAAAGGTTTGTTGTACATTTGATTTTGATTTTCTTTTTTGGTTGGCTTCATGAGAGCCCTTTTGTTATTTGGTCCTCTCCGAAAGATTTCAGTGTGGTTTTTTCGTTTCCATTTGTTAATTTCGTTATCGATCTCGTACATTTCTTAGTGTTTTGTCATCCAGTTTACGAGTTAATTCTTTTCGAAAGTAAGAAACTCCAGACAAACTCAAGCTTATTAATTACTTTTCAACAACCCAAATTTAAACATGCAGTTAACATACAGTCTTAAAAATATTCGTATAATTTAACTGTCTTTTCAGCCGGCTCCCAGCGTTTACTTTATAAATACTTGGCCTCCACTGATTGATCAGCACATCTGACGATAGCATTAGTGGCACGAACTTGTAAACTGCTGAATGTATGAGCATGTTGCGTATAATTTTATGGACCGGCAGGTTTGTGGCAATTGAGATAAGCAAAAAAAGGGTTGTCTCCGCGACTAAATTTTCGATCGATCTAGATTGAACATGTTGGTCACAGTTGACGGTTTTCTCAAACGGTTTTGCAGATTGATATCGAGGAATCTTTCTCTAAATTTCGCGTCACTCTTCGAAACAAGTGTCCCGTGTTTTCCGGAAGACGTACGAGCGTCGATTTTATCAGGCCAATTTAACTTTCAAAAATGTCGGAATCAGTTTGAGTGGATAATTTCTACCTGAAAGCCATTGTGTAGAGGATCCACAGTACATTTTGCGGGATGTGGGGTTTGGTTATCTTCTGTGGTGATATTTGAACAGGAGCGGGAAGCGGGATTTCCTGTTTTTATGAGGTCGGGATGCGAATCCTAAGGGAAAAGTAGCGGGATATGGGTATTCAGTTTTGTCGTGACCGCATCTAATATCTCTAATTGACCAGCGTTGACTGGCACAAATGGTTCTTTCGTGTGTAAACCGCCTTTGTACTCAAGTTATGAATGGCAAAAGAAGTGAAGCCTGTCAAATTTATCCGTAGACGGCGTGGCCCTTATCACGGTTTTGGAAGCCATCTTGACTGGAAGGTAAACGCGTCCGAAATAACAGTGTTTCTATGGGAATCTGCTAAGCAAAGGAATATAATGGTCCGCCAACCTGCACTAATTTACCCTGCGGAATTTTAAAATTTCCCTCAATTGTTTTCCCACGGACGCATGTAAATTTCAAGCAAGTGTATGGCAAAATTTAAAATTCCGCTGGGCAAATTCTAGTGCAAGTAGGATCCTCAAATTTTGTCAGTAAAATCCTTCGGTTAGCAACTAAAGTTAACCATTTACAAATTGCTCTGCATTCAAGTTTTTTTCAAGTTATTTTTACATTGGATTCCCATATAAACACTGCTATCTCTCACACGTTTGCCTACCCGTCAAGATGGCTTCCAAAACCGTGATAAGAAATGGTGGAGTCCAATTCGGTCTGTAATCATACTCGTGATAACAAAGCGGGAGTCCGATTTGTTTATCACGAGTATGATTACAGACCGAGTTGGACGACACGAAGTCCTCTTGAAAATTACAATTTCCGTGAAAAGAAGAAGAGCCAATTCATGAAAGAAAGGGAAAATGTGCATCAAAAGACTGACAAAGGAGGCGTAAATTCTTTAATGTCGCTCTGAAAGAGAAAGCAAGCAAGCCCCAGTTTGGGAGTCTGTAAACTGTTTCTATAGTGATTGAAACCAAGGTTATGATTGGTTGATTTAAACTACAACTTTGAATGTGATTGGTTGATTTAAACTACAACTTTGAATGTGATTGGCTTTTTGAACTGTCCGATAACAACTTGGCAAGAGAATTTGTCATCGCCTGATGAAGACTAGCAGTAAAGAAGTCGAAACTTCGGACTCATTGTTCACAGTCAGTGCATCGTGAGACAAGAGCAACATCCATCTAGGTACCTAACTCAGCTGGTTGTTTTCCAAAAAAAGCACTGAGGAAGCGAACAATTTTTACTTTGTAATGACACGTGGGCGCAAGAACAAGCAAAACAGAAAAAAAAATGTTAAAAGTCATATAGCTAGTGGCGATGCTGAGAACCTCAGTTGAACATCAAAGTTGCCCATTGCGTGAAGGTTAGTCTTACACAACGTCTATTTCAGAATTCAACAAAGAAACTCGTTAAAAAATTTAGGCGTAATTGGGATTTGAAAGCACAGAAAGGAGGCAGAGCGGGATTAACAAGAAAAAATGGGCGGGAACCCTCTGTGTAGCCTCCCAGGCAACGCATAACACGCCTTGTGTTAAAAGGTCTATGTTACTAACGGATTTTACGCATCGGATTTTAAATCTATTAGCCATGAAAAAGGTTTGCGAAGGAAAACAATTTGAATGTTTCTCTTTGAAGACTTAAAAACAGAGACAACACAGAGAAGATATGACATTCCGATAACAACCACATTTTGTCTTGTCTTTCATAGTCTGTTTTTAAACACAACTTAGCAGTCTCATTCAAATGATTCCTATCGAACACCGTGTAGGGATAAATGAAGTCTATTTTCCACTTATACACATTTTACCTTTCTCTCCTTTTTTTATAATCTTTGTTAACACTATAGAATGTAGTCAGTTTAGCTCCCTTTTAATGCACTATTTAGTCTTTTATTGCTGTAGTTTAGGATAAAATAGTGTTAAAATAATAATAATAATAATAATAATAATAATAATATTATTATTATTATTATTATATTGTAAAGTGCTTAGGACAAGTAGTGGTTCAGCGCTCTATAAAGATATGTATTATTATTATTATTATTATTATTATTATTATTATTATTATTATTATTATTATTATTATCATCATCACTGTCAACTCAGCGATAGCCTGCGTACAGGCTCCCAGCGAGGGCGAAAAAAATTCGGCGAGCGAAGCGTGAATCCGCGAGCGAAGCGAGTGGGGTCACTCCCTCATCACCAGATCGCTCTCGGCTCATCCCACTCGCCCTAGACTACACTCGGCTAACTCACCCTAAACCCAAAGTGGGAGCCTGTCCGCAGGCTAACTCAGCGACCACACCACAGACACCACACTAGATTTAACGTAGCAAGACAAGTGAAGGGAAAGCAGGTCATTGTCAACGGCAGTGTCTTACGAAGGTTTTTATAAGGAGACGAGGGCACCGCTTAAAAGGTAAGTCAAGTAAAAATCACTGGGATAACTGTCTAACAAGAATATTTATAACCAAACATGTGGAAAGGTGGTGAACAAGAGGATAAGAAAATGAAGATACTGGATGATTCGAGTGCCTTTCTTCGGAGAATAGAAAAAGGCAGAGTGCAGGTCAAAGACTTAACGCGTGACTAGGCCAGGCACACGACAGGGGCGCAATATATAGAGACCTTTAGATGCTTCGTGATGAATTCTGCCACGTGACTAGTCGCAGGAATTATCCCACAAATTCCCTAAGGGTGGGAGGGGGGCATCAGTTTGAGCCAGCCCTTTAGCTCCACCAGGGCCGGGTTCCTGAAAGGTGTAATAACTCTATTCCAGGATAAATGTGCCTTATTCCAGGCACATTTATCCCTGGAATAGTGTTATTACACCTTTCACGAACCGGCCTCAGAGCGACAAGGAACGAAACACATCCGAACTTTGAAAATAACGACGACTTTTCGTTTTTGATCGTTTCAAAAGATATTTGGACGTTTGCTCACACAGGAAGGGGTTTTGTCAACCAATGAGGGATATAGAATTCACGCGACTGAAAATCCATATTAATTGTTATCAGAACAATACGAGTTTGAAAGTGCGTAGCCTCAACTTGCACCCGACCAAAGTCCAAATTTTCCATCTATAAAAGCTTACGGCTTGATATTGACAACTTCCAGGTAAAACAATGCGAACGTTTGCTCAGTCACAGACGCTCGTGGAAATCACTGCAGCATTGAAAAATTGCCATACTTTTTAAGTCTAGTCCTCTACACAATAGAATTTCTCATGAGGCGGGTTATCTCCAACCACGGTAAAAAGAGGGCCTGTTTACCCGAGGAATTCATCCCGTGACGAGTTTCATCTCGGGACGAATTTCACTCCGTGTCTGGTTATTTAATTTGTTCATCCTTCAGCACCGGGATGAAAAATTCATTTTGAATTTCCTTCCCTTCCTACGTATGACCAGCGATGAATGACCATTCTGTTCATGTCTTTTTCAGATTGTATACCCGAAACATCGCAGAGCCTTCCAGGTTCTCGTTCCGTATCGTTGATATAAGTGACCAAGAACACCGAGGTAGCTCTTGACATAGATTTCATCCCTCGATGAAATCAACCATGTAAACAAAACCTTCACTTCATCCCGGGATGAGCTCATCCCCGCGTGAAACTCATCACCCCGGGGCTCATGGTAAACGCAGCCTCAGCAGCAAGATTTCAGAATATCAATTGATCAGGACAACGAGGCTTTACACTATGACGAGGCCGTTACCTCCCTGCGAGGAGTTGGTTTCTCCTACACGTTCCGAGAGAGAAACCACTGCGAGCAACCGCTTGATTTTCCATCGAGCATGTGCGAAGTACGTCACACCCCACATGATGATTTGACATCACTTCGCGGGAAATCACTACACAGCAGGCTCGCCCAAACGCAGCAGTTACGTAGCTGAACGCACGCGCAAGCGCCCAAACAAGTTTCCTGGTTTAAATTTAATTTATTCGTCCTTGGCGCTGGACGGCGGTCACTCAAAGAAACTAACAGTTGCTCGCAGTGGTTTCTCTCTGGGGAAGCGTAGGGGAAACCAACTGCTCGCAGGGTAATAACAGTAGATGCATGAAACACAAGGTGAGACCATAGGCCAAAAGATCGATTCTCAATCGTGTCGACACACAGCTCTTTCTCAAATTCTATTTACTTTATTCATTTTAAGTGTAGCTCACACCAGCTCTTCTCGCATATCTCACTACTACGGGCATGTATTAATTCGGAAAAATTCAGAACAAACTGTATACACCTTATTCCAAAATGGCCGCCATTTAAATATTCTTTTGTTTTTATTCAAATTAGCCCTTGATGCCTCCTTCTTGAGCTTAAAGTTCAAAAGAATATTTTATCTTGAACGAGGCAACAAGGTCCAATTTGTATGCGCATAAATCAGCGGCCATTTTGGAATAAGGTGTATTGGAAAAACGAAAAGACCATCAAGTTACAATACTACCGCACTGTATGAATTCCAAAAAAATAATTGATTGCGTACGTTTTCTGACAAGAACAGAAACAACATCGGATTAATATTTAGATGAATTTACTTCACAGAAAAAAAGTTTCACTTCGTTTTTATGGAGTAAATTCATCTTGACGAAAAAAACTGTTACAAAATCGTACACTTACTCGTCAGAAAAATCGCAGAATGAAGATCAAAATCACAAACGACATGTCAGAGGAACGAAAAATCTGATTATAATTGTACTGCACCACGATTAATAATAATTACACAAATTCTGCTTAGAGCCGATCGAACAGCGACTTCACTATGAAATTAATACTATTCATACCGTAAATATCGATCCACACAAATCAAGTAACGACATTTAATACAACACAACATTGAATCTGGAGCTTCGATACTCTTATTAGCTGTCAAACCAAAGAAGTCTTTCGTAGCGATAGGAGAGTAGGGGCGGATCCAGGATTTTTGTTAGGAGGGGGTACAACACTAAGGAATGGCGTAGCTGATTGGTGACGTTTTTTTTATTTTTTTTTAAGCAGAATACCAGTTGTATTAGAAAGCCGCAGGTCATTTCAGGGGGAGGGTGGTGCGCACCCCCTGCAACCTCCCCATAGATCCGCCCCTGGAAAGGGTAATCTGGGCGAATTGCCCCGCTTTGGGAAAAACAAGTCATTTGATTGGTGAATTTGAGAGTGATCGGGAAATCCTTAGCACCACTCCCTACCCAACCCTCCCCCCCCCCCCCCCCCACCCAAGTTTAAAAAAAGTTTTCTTCTCAGATACAAAAAAAAGTTTTTAAAAAATGCCTTTTTAACATTAAATTTTAACGAGAATGTCAACAGCGGCATTGATTCAACCACTTACTTATAAAAAAGGCAAGACGTTTGACAAATTACTTAAGGCTACCAAAAAATTCCTCAAAAGCTTTCAAATTATCGCCACTCATTCCGCCATTACAGTTTCAATAAAATACATGCACAGTGAATCGCAAGTTCAGAAACCAGAGATGGACTGCCACAAGCAACAATTTCACAAAGCATTTTGCTCTCAACTGGATCATATAAATATATCTCGAATGCGGCTTCCGAACTTCCGAGTTGTTCCATGGCGCACCTAACGAGAAAATGCTCTGCCAATCCACTCGCGTCCAACCCGAGAAGGCAAAGAACAGAGGACCATTGGTTTGTACTCGAATTCAGACCCTTAAAATTCTGACCAAATTCAACGTTTTCACAAGAGAAATCGGTAAAGATCAAATGGAAACGTCTACTCGGAAGTCACCACCTACCTATTCATAAGTTACTAGTTAATTCTACCCTCAAGCACGGTGTCTTTCTAGCTTTCGATTTACAATGCACAAGACCCCACCTTTTATGATGCACTCTTAAAATTGTTCCGAGTTCGGGATCTATCATTCCAATTCTTGAGAGCTGGCAATCGCTTTCGGACTTCTGAAATGTCAGCGCAAAAGGTCGCGGTTTCTACGTTCAAGATTTATTATCTCGGCAAAAAATTGGAAGGATACAGAATAATGCCCTTGCATCAAGAAAATCCCACGCGAGTCGCTTAACAGTTAAAACGCTTCCAAAGTAAAAAAACGTATCAAGTCGTGTTTCAGTCAGTTAGTCTGTTTTGCAATCGGTATGATTCCTTGTAAGCCATACCCCAAACAATCGCGCTTCAAATGTAGCTTCAAAGACACTTCCACCGATTGCCACAGCCGTATATGCGAGGGGACTTAAACGTGACTGTCTCCTCTAATTTCGCTGACATCGCCCACAAGCTCCATAAAGGTCGGTCGACTGAGAGGATTTCCTTCCCAACATTTCGCCAGCATTTCCAGCACAGTATCCGGGCAGTTTTCAGGTTTGGGTAGACGAAGATCACCTCTGATGCCTTTCAGCACCTCCTCGTTGGTGAGATCGTGGTAGGGCATCTGACCAAAGGTGTAAATCTCCCAAACAAGGACGCCGAATGACCACACGTCACTCTTTTCCGAGAATTCGTCGTCGCAGATGGCCTCGGGTGGCATCCATCGGAGTGGAATCTGCATGTTGTTGAAGCGGTAATACTCGGCGTTGTAAAGGTCATAGCTCAGACTCAAGTATCCGATTTTAACCTGCAGATCCCTTCCAACCATGCAATTCCTCGCAGCGAGATCTTTGTGGGTAAGCTTCAGCAAGCTAAGATACTCCATTCCGGCGGCCACTTGTCCAGAGATGGCTAACTTCTGATTGGAATTCAAAGTGGTTCGGCCATTATCGTGACAAGACAAGAGGTATTGCTTTAAGTCTCCCTAGTAAGTAAGAGCAAAATTTCGTTACAACTCCAAAATTAGAAGCTTGTATATCAAATGGTTTTATACAATGCGCGAGCACGAACTATTTTATATCGCGGTTGCCAGACAAAAAAAAAAAAAAGCGGTGAGAAAAATAACCGCCTCGTGTCTTCGCTCTTCTACAAAGTTCAAGATACTAAGATGTTGGAGGAAGATAAGCAAAACTGTAAGAAACATCATTTGAATCAAAATTGAATTGATTGCGTTAATTTGTTGATTTCAATTTTCAGTGTCCCTAACTAGTGCTCCAGCACTAGAAGACTAGACACTAAAATAAAGTTCCTTTCCTTTCCTTCAGGATTTCCGGTGACTCAGAATGGGAAGACAAGACCAGGATGGACGCTACAAACACACACGATAATTGACGAGTCCAATATTTCCATCTCATCAAGTGCTGCGTTTGTAGTGTTTTGATCACTGATCTCTCCTACGTGAGTCTATTTGAACCAATTCAAATGATATTGATACTTAGTATCACCCAACTAGTGGACTAATGCAAATCCTGCATTTTGATTGGCTACGCTACTAGACCTCGAGTAGCGAAAAGCGTGACGCTTTCTTCCGTTTTATTCCCAAATAAATATTTCTTTAACTTGCATTTGCTAACTTTATTATTGCCTTTTCTGTCCGACTAGTTGGGTGATACTAAAACAATAAGACCTTCCCCCTCAAGGGCCACGGGTCAATAGCCCATTCGGCTTCGCCTCATGGGCTATTGACCCGTAGCCCTTGTGGGCTACGGGTCTAATTGTTAATTATGACTGATCACAAAAAAATGAATATTACGTTTCAAACCTTATCCAAGGATTCAAAGATCATATAAATAGGCTCGCCCTCTTTGCAGACACCAAGCAATGTCACTACATTGTCATGACGTAATCCAACCAGTGACTCCATCTCTTTATGAAACTCTTCCTGGACTTGATCGTCGTTGCTATTCAAGGATTTCACAACGACCATCGTCTCTTTCTCGCCATCGCAAATACCGCTCGCCCGTGCCAGGAATGCTCGGCCGTAGGCTCCGTTACCCAGACTCCTCAGTGACTCCAGATCATGTCTGGGGAACTCCATATTGTCGTAACTGGGCTGAGAGCGGTACACTGGATTCATCGACATATCGTTTCCGTCGCCATGCTCTATGTCGCCATTGACTTTCACTGTAAATAAACCGACAGTAAGTTATCACAAGGGAGGTGATAAACAGCGCAGCGGTGGCTCAGTTGGTTAAGCAAGTAACAAAATGCTTATTCCCAATGTACGTATCGGAAAAAAAATTCGTGACCAGCAAAAAAAAATCTCGTAGTTGTCTGAAGAGACCTGAAACCGGAACTTCTGCATCTGCCGTTCTAACTACTGGGTCTTGACGCCGAAAACCGCAAGAGAGAACACCATTTACGGCGGTCAAGTTTTGTGAGCCAATCTGTTATCCACTGGAGTTTTCACTGTTCTTACAGAACGGTAAAACGGACATGCGACACAAGCTGCCAACCACATAACACATAATCAGGCCCAGTTGTTCAAAAAGGTGGATGACGCTATCCACCG
>OX421455.1:5255928-5265928 GCA_949126865.1 Montipora capitata
ATCTGTTATTCAAAGGGATAGAATAGTCCCATTAAGTGATTAATCACTCACTAAAAAATGTCCCCATTAATTAATTAACCCTAATTAACACCCAAACTGGCCTAAACCAGCCAGACTTGGTATTTTACTCTGTCTAACGCCAGACAATGTTACTCGTCAATGAGGAAACCCCGGGAGTCAATGGGTTAAAACAACACAGATTCGTTTTCTGAGATGAAGTTCTCATGATCATTGCCTCTGTCATTAGATACGTATGTATACTGTAAGTTCCCTACTGCTCAGTAGCCACATTGGAATAATACTGAAGGAATTCTTGCCTGCCAAGTAAATGGCTATAACTACAGTAATGACAATTTTACAGGAAATTGGAAAAGAGGAAATACAAGCTTGGTGAACATCACTTCTCATTCCTGTTCATCAATCATTCAAAGTTGTGGGTTCATTAACACGCAAATCCAGTGTTCAGGTACAATAGTATGAACAAAGAAAATCTCGTGACAGGTGCCTGTCTTAGGTATACAAAATTTACACTTTTGGATGCCAAAATATGAAAAAATTCATGAATGTCTTTTAAGTCCTTGAAGAGGTACAAGATTCTGTCTTTTAAGTGCACCACTTACCAAACACTGAGATATTGACATAATCGCTGGCTACGCTGAAGGAGTTTTTCCCAGTGCACAAGTATTGGCCTTGATCCGTCTTTTCAATGCTTTTAAAATGTAGTTCGTTGTTTTCATGTTTAATGTGACTTAGCTGTGTTATATCTTCTCCACCTGCTTTCTTCCATGACACTCTGATTGGTGGGTATCCCTCAAAGTTGCACTCAATTCGTTGACGTGTGTGCAAGTTTGCATTTACCACGTGATAATGAATACTTCTTATCCTAACAAATCCTAAGACAGAGAAATACAATTTAATTAGCCCTTTCAGACTGAAATTTTACTTTGACTAACACCAGACATTTTTACTCGCAAATGGGTGCCATATCAGGGATGAATGGGTTGAAGGCAATCAATTTCTCAATCTTACTGTAACTAGACCCTCTGTGAGGGTACACTGGGTTGCCAGTGGTACGTGCAGCGTTCCACGCAGTTTTTTCAAGTTGGGGGTTCATTAAGACCATTTATTATATGGCTTGTGTTTGTAGCCGATATAACGCACGCTCTGATTGGCTAATTGTGACTGAATTGTAGGGCATTATTCTCCCGTGATGCCCATGGGCCGATTACGGGCTTGCAAAAACAAAGCAAAAGGTAATTTAAAAACCAAATAATAAACTACTTACTAACCGAGCTAGCTCGAGCCGCACTGGGAAATATTGGCCCTGGGTCGTTTTTATAGACCTCGCTGCGCTCGGTCCGTACTGCGACGACCTCGGGCCAATATTCCCCAGTACGGCCCTCACGCTCGGTTAGTAAGAAGTTATTAAGGGGTCACCCAGAAGTCATACCAGCAGAGGCCCTTTGGCTCACAGGTCCTCACACGTTCGTACGACGAAACAGATCCTTTTCTGAGGTTAAAAACCTGGCTACCGGCCTATTTTAAACTCTTTTTCCTACTTTCCCAACCACGAGAAAACCGCAGTAAATCAGCTACTGCCAAAAAGTGTTTTTTTTTTCTCAAAAAATATTTAAAGTTAGGGGGGAAAAATACATCATTTTAAAGCTAAGAAAATAAGCTTTCCAACAGCATATAACTTATTTACAGACAACTGATTCAGAAACATTTTATAAAAGGGAAAGTTGAACAAAAAAATTTAAGAAAAATAACAGTAAAATATGTGTTCCAGGCAAAATTTGGTCATTTTAGCGTTAATTACGAATTTTTGGATGCAAAACTAAAATTTTCTGCAATTTATCTGCTTTCTTGGACATAAATTCGACCGAAAACTGATAAGGCATGAATATCTTTAGATTTTTAGGAAAAATCGGATTAGCGATCAATGCGTAATGTGATAATGCGATAAAAGTGTCAAATTTGCGACCCGTTGCTAATGGCAATGGCAGCGATCGCATTACGAATAATTAACCTGTCTGCCAAAAACCACCCAAATAACCGATTTTTTGACGGAAAATTCATCCCAGAGAATAAAACTATTCACTGGACATGTAATAAAGATGAATATGTTCGAGCAAAAGGGAAAACAAGCGAATATTTTGAGGGAAAACACAATTATGTGAGATCAAAGGAACATGTGGTGAGGACACGCAATTGCATCGCTACGAAAACATCTTACCTTTTCAGCGATTTTAACGCTTGAAATTCCATCTGGTCTAGTCTTTGAATTCACTATTATCGCTGCCCTACGAATCTTCAGTGTTCTACATAACAGCACACTTGGTAAAAGACGGCTCGACGGGCGACAGATTGTTCCCGAAGTCCATTACTAGTCGCTTTTAGGATTCCACCGCCTGTCTTGTTCAGTATCCAATTGATTTGCCATTATTGAGCTTCATAAGGGTATATTTTGTTCAAAGATCCACTAAAACGCCATTCGCGTTACATGACTTTCGACGCCATTGCAGGCTTAGTTAATGATTCTACTGTGTCCACCAGAGAAATCTACACATTTCCACTACCCTCTCGATCCTAAGAAAATATGCACAGAAGGCTCTATGCACAAAGACACCACTTACCAGGGGAGTGACAGGCAAGATTTTTACCGACACGGAAAAAAATAAAATAAATAAAATGAACAAATCCCACCCACTTTCCGACTGGGATTGCCATACTGGCAACCCAGTAAAAAGTAATTATTATACTGTAAGTAGCTCTTGAACCAGTTCAAGCCAGCCACTAAACAATATTGTCAAAACCCTCAAAACAAACCTAGTGAATTCACAACCTTGATTAAGTTATAACAGCCCGTAATTTGCCTCTAATTTGATCAGCCTTACCAAAGAATGCAAGTTCTCTAATGAATCAACAAAATTACTTGAAAGTCAAAATCAGACATGCGAGACAAAACAGTCAGCCAAAATGTAGTGACTGGACAGGTCATCATCTCAGTAACCAAAGGCATTTTGCATACCATGCTAATTACGGCACATGAGCCTTTAAAGCAGAAAAATCTGGAATAAGTCAAAGAGGAAATTTGCACATAAGTGGTGGTCTAACCACCACAGTACTCACCCATCACTTCCACTTTTGCCACTGCACTTTCTGTCCAGCCACCTGGGTGATCAGCAATGCAACTGTAAGTACCCGAATCTGAGGTCTTTGCTTTGCTGATGACCAGAGTCCCATTTTGGTGCAGAAAAAGCCTAATGTTTCTGGTTGTTACAAATGGAGTCCCATCCTTGGTCCATGAGATTTTCGCTACTGGATGAGACGTTGTCTCACAATCCAAATAAACCGTTTCTCCCTCTTTTACAGTCTGGTTTTTAGGTTTGGTAACTATTTCTGGCAGTTCTATAACAGAAAATGCAAATTCAGCATGTAACCTTCCCCTTGAAGGCAAATGAGTTCCATTTGATTTGAATTCCCTTACTTTTTAAAAACCGAAGAAACTTTAAGTGCTTGAAGGAATGGATGAACAGAGCATGTAACACAGTAATTCAGACTTCACTTGCGGAGTCGGAGTCAGAGTCGTAATCAGCAGACCACAGATCTATCCGATCTAGCGAAAATCAAACTGATGGAATCTGAAGCAACTATGAGTTGCTCAAGTTACAATCTAAAGAAAACTAGACTGTTGGACTCATAAGTGAAAGCCAAAGAATAAACTAATCAAAATGCTTCTTTCAAGTCCCGCGAGAGTTCAATTTTCGACGCTAAAAAAAAACATGGCGGACCTGTTGGAAGACACAGAGGAGCAACTTCTGCTTTGGTTACTGCTGATCATTGTTTTGTGCAGACAGAGGCATCATATCGAAGCTAAGCAGCTTTGGGAAAGTAAGCTACCCACATCAAGGAACTTTGACTAGGTGACTATGGATTCTACTTTCAGTCAATGTCATGCTCATGTCTTCAATTTGTCATAATTTTTGTGTATATTGGAAAGATAATTAATTTTATAAATACAAATTTCCCACCATTTATTAGGAACAAACATGATGCTTAAACTCAGAGGGCCTGAGAACTGGTATTGGGATTGATTAGTTCTTCCACTTCTCATTGCAACTCTGACTATGTTTTTACTTGACCATAAGTGACAGAGTCACAGGCGGAATCAGAAGAAAATGGGACCATTCTGATTCTTTTGACACGGCTACCATCAAGTGTATGACTCTGCTTAAAACTCCGATTTTTGATTTTTACTAAGTTGTAAGTGCTTTTATGACTATGACTAAATTCACTAGTGAAAACCAGCCCTATAGCTTAAATGGAAACAGAAATTAAGGCAATAATAATCAAAAGAAAATATGTTTCAAATAAAACCAATACTTAAACTGAAGTTGGCAAACTCAAGTTGGCGTGTGTAAAAGACACAACAACAGTTGTCAAATATGTTGGTGACAAATAGAGCTTGTCTCTATTCTCACCAACATGTTTGACAACTGACAGTGTCTTTCACACACGTCAACTTGAGTTTGCCAACTCCAGTTTGCCAAATTTGGTTTGTCATGTGAAGGTCGCTTTAGGAAATAGAAAGTCTGTTCGCAGTTTCCTCAAGTTCATTTAAGTTTTAAGACTGTATTAGCCAACAAAAACCTGTCTCAAAACTAGCCTTGGATTGCCATACACTTGGATTGCCATCATCTGGTGTCTTACACCAGAGGGTTTTCAAGTCAATGAAGGCATTTTAGAGTCATAGGAATATACATGTATAGATTTAGCCAAGTTTACAAGCACAGATCCCAGGGTATTTATTCTTACAATAAGTTAACCTGGCTTGAACCTGCAATCCAATCGAAAACCAGTACCTGGTCAGGGTCAACTTGAAAAAAAAAAAAAAAAAAAAAAAAAAACGCTGACCTTGATGAGCTTTGAACTTGAGCCTGCGATATGGTGACGTGATACTGGCCAGCAGATACCTTGTTTTGACAGGTGTCAATTAACCATAACATGGATGACCAATAACAAAGATGTTCCCATCAAAAGACACGGGTTGCACCACAGAGTTTCATAATAATTTATTGGCATACATTGAGGGGTGGATGTATGGTGACCAAATTAAAATTTTCTCGCACAGATGGGCTATCATAAAGTACTTTCTTACCCATGGTGCTCCATGTGCACGCCTTTGGCGCACAGAGCTCCACTATTAAGCAATGAGTCACCTTCTGCTACATGTAGCATGCTAGCCAAGTGTGAAAAAAGGTCTTAAATAAGAGTTTAAGCTTACCCGAAACAATAATTTCCACATTCACGTGGGAGCTCCCATAACCGTTACTGGCTGTACAAGTAAATTTTCCAGAATCTTTCTTCCTTGTTTTGTTATTCAAAAGAGTACAACAGCCTTCTACACCAAATCTCTTTGGTAATTTCTCTCCACCTTTTTCCCAGGTGATGTTTGGTTCTGGATTTCCACGTGGTTTGTTGCAGTGAACTTCAGTTCTCTCATTAACCAGCACATATACTTTTTCTTTCTCAACGGTAACAGGATCTAAATCTGTCAAAAAGGTGAGAATGAGCAGGGTAACTTTTCTGGGACCAAAGAAAGACAATAAGTCCTGACAACCCATTCAAAAAGGACATGCTCATGCATGCTACGGAGACTGACTATGAGAATCTAAGCTACTTAAGTAAGATAAGATTACCGGTAACACACTATGCCAATTTATTGGGGGGTAAAGTTGGTGCCGTAACGTAGAGGCAGCACTCTTCTCAGTTCCAAGGAAGTCACCATGGCAACCAAGCCACAGTCCACCTCTCAGGCACCTGTCAACACATCAGTGAGAAATACCAGTGTGTGAAATGTATACTTACCTCAACATGGGAGGGAGGGAGGGAAAAGAAGCAAGCAAACAAAGAAGCAACTCGAGCCAATTAAGCACATGGCAATGCCCAAGCAAACCTCCCTGGAGTATCACAGGAAAAAAAAAACACTGCATTGCCTTGGTTATGACTTTGCTTAAATCACATTTAGCCTCATTAAATAAAGCAGTAAATGTCTGAGCCAATGACTACAAGCGCCAACAGGAAACATGCACACCAACTCTATATTAACAAACCATTTGCCTTACAGTTTAATAATAAGAACTAATAAGGACCACCTGTCCCAGAGAAGGGACTCGTCGGATAAAGAATTGCCCTGAGACTTCTTTTTTATTCTGTCCTTGGCAGCCTGTAACCAAATGACCACACTTTCTCCTTGCCAGCATTTTGTGTGGCATTAACTTTTACTGTAATAATAGCTAAAAAGCGATAATTTGACAGCAGAAAAAAAATACTTACAAGCCAGTTCAACAACTGTGTCCTTCACAACTGTGCCAACCAAATTCTCTGCCTTACATTTGTAGGTTTGGGCATCACGCTTGCCAACATTCTTTATCTGTAATGTCCCATCTGCAGCAATGTTGTACTTCGAGCCATTCTGCAATGGGCTAGTATCACTTCCTGCATACCACTTGATCAATGGTTCAGGTTTACCAATGGCTTGACAAGGGATGTCAACTTGGCTTCCTTCTAAAACCACTGACTTGGTTGGAGGAGGAAGTTGAAACCGAGGGTGCTGTCCCACTGTTAAGAGGTGAGAACATCAGTCTAGGATTACATTAGAAAACTACATGTATCCAATCTGAAGACTCAAGAGAGAAAAAATGTTCTCTTGCTTCTAATGAGATCCACATCAAACAAGAATGGTCACTTTTATCAAATCTACACAATCAAAGAATTCACATGTGCATGAAAACAATGAAATTAACAAGGTAATCCTGTAAATGTATAATGTTACTTTGCTCTATCACATTAAAAGAAGAAGTTCTAGGGGGAAAAGCAGACGTTTTTGATAGATCGTCATTGGATGTTAGTCACTGCTGGAAAAAGAAACTTACAACCCTCTTGTTAGGCTAAAAAAGAGTTGCCAAATTCAAATTAATTGCAAGTTCATCCCAAAAAATTGACACATGCTCTCCAGTGATTCTCCCACAACAAGGGTTTTATCATTAGCTGGGGATAAAAGGCTGGTCTCAAGAGAAATGACACAATTGCAAGACTGGTACTATAAAGGTACTATTAAGAACAGAATGATGTTGGATCAATCTGCAGAAATGAGCAAATAGCCATGTGAAAATATATGCCACTTTGGTACATGAAGCTTCTGGATACGTTACTACATTGTATGAAAGGATAAGCCGAGGATGAAATGGTGGTCTCAGGAGAAAGAAGACAAGACTGGTACTGCTAAGAACAGAATGACGTTAAACCATCCTACAGTAATTAGGAAATAATCGAGTCAAGACATGCCAGTTTGGTATACATGTATGAAGCTTTTGGCAAGTACACCAACACCACGACTACTACTACTACTGTCGCCGAGCAAAAGCATGCCTCTCCCAGACCACCCTATCCAACAGCTGTTCTCACTTCTTCTGCACTTTCCAAGCAAGTATCACTTTTTAGGCTGTCTATAGAGGTAACAGCTCATCTTCACATGTTCACGCATCCGTTCATTGGCTGCCAAAGTACTAGTTTAAATGCTTCTTCCTCCGTGTGTCTAACAAAATGACCGGCTAGCGTCAACCTTCTGACATCCACTTTTGATGATACTTGTGGTAAAGTTCCATATAATTCCTTGTTAGTCAATTTATCTTGCCAAGACACATTACATACCACACTTAACATTTTGGTATAACACATAACCACACATAACCTGTTAAGTACATGCATGACAGAAAGAAAACCAGAGTTTCAGGAACACTTGAATCTAGCACACACATTAAATACCATACGTAACATTTTGGTACAACACATAACCACACATGACCTGTGAATTACATGCATGACAAAAAGACAAACTGAGTTTCACAAACACTTGAATCTAGCATTCAAACCCCTGTCAAATAACACTTACCAACAACTGAAATAGGCAAATTTTTAGTTGGCGTCACTGTCTGTAAAGAATCTGCAGATGTTGCCAAGCACGAATACTCCCCACTGTCACTTTCAGTTGCATTTTTTAGATACAGTTTGTTCCGATCTATGGTGACACGACTACCTGTGGTCACTGATGAGCCATCCTTGGTGAATGCATATGTCCCAGGGGGGTTCATGTAACATTTACACCGCAGCTGAAAATCATTGCCTGCAAGGATTGTATAACCTCCAACATCTGGTTTGATGGAGAGTTGAACTGCTGAGCATAAACCTGAAGGTAAAGACAACAAACTCTCAAATATATGCAGTTATCACTTCTACTTAAATCTGAAATGAGCAGCACACTAAGAAACACCCCTCTTACAAGCTGGTTACTTTTATAGAGACAAAAAAAACTAAATACATAATGCAATCCAAAAAATGAAGACTATCAGCTTTAACAGGACATGAACTTATGACCTGGTTACAAGTTTGGATGCTTAAACCCTGCATTCAAACAAGGTTTGACCAATAATACTTGTCCTGCTATACTGCTAGGACTGAAACTGGCAGAATGTAGCATTCCCTTTCTTTTGTATAGAGATTCGTTTCAATCTTTGAGACAAAACCACTCATGGGCTTACAAGTCCTGTACGATTAACATCATCTGTCTCTAATGACAATTTATTATACTCCAACTATTATATTATTGTGTTCGTGGAACGCAAGCCTAATTTTGACCTGTGGCTTTTGAGAGGTGGTTGTCCTGTGCACGGTTATATGCGGGAAAAATCCACATTCCTGTAAGGACACCAAAATGGCCAACCCGCTTGAGTTTTGCAGGGGCATGTCACGGCCAGTAAACTGGTACCGTTACTAAGACATGAAGGGTAAAAATTGTGAGCCTACGGAAACTGGCGCTGTCACGCAACGTACATGTATCAACAAATTGCAGTTTGTACAGGGGGCCACTTAGCTGGAATCGGACTTTGACATTATGATATTTTCTGTCTGTAAAACCTTCGTTGCCGATCAGTTTAGCAATAGACCGGGGTTGAAAGTCAGATAGGGAGATCATTTATTTTAGGTATATATATTTACGTGACGGCGTCGAACGCACTCTCATAATCTTTGATTACTACTAGTTATAACTAATAACAAAAAAAATAAGATTTTTTAAGGAAAGAAGTTGCAGAGTGTAAATGTTATCGTGACACATGCAGTGGTTGGGGCTTTGGGTATGGTGACAAGCAATTTACAAAGAAGCCTCCAGGAAATTGGAGTGATCTAAGAAGCTGGGCTGAGGCTGGTTACAGTAGCCAGATAACATTTAAGGTGTGAAATGATGATGATGATGATGATGATAAACATTCCTTACAGTAAGTCGCTTTTCACAGATAGTTGTTCAAAGCTCTTCAAAAGCAGTGAGAACGACCTGAGATATCGTTTCAACGACTCAACTTCCCGTGCGTTGTTTAAATGACCCTGGCTATCCATGTAAAAAACGACGCTGGATGTTCGTGTAACAAAACTCGCCACCCATGAGCACGACTCGTATATCCTTGCAAAAAATGCGGCATTTGTGTTATAATTATCCTCTTCAGAGTGAAAGTAGAAATGATCAAAGGACTTAAAACATGAATTACCAGTATCAAGTTCAGTTTACTGTTAGTGATGCATTTCTCATCTTTATCCCTGTACAATTTAAAAATTTATTTTATTTTTTGCAACTGCGAATGACATGCAAAGGCCGCCGCACACTAGCAGTCTTTTTTTGTCGGTGGACATCAAAAATCTTCACTTGACGGCTAGTGTGAGGTGAATTCTGACAATTAAGTCTGTGGGAAAAAAAAAGGTAAAGGTAAAGTCACTTTATTTATTTAACGTTGGTAATTTCTTCAGCTACGAGGCTGGTATCAATGGAAGCCGACAGTGCACCCTTTACCCCCCTCCCTCTGTCAGTGCTCCGTTTTAACGGGATTTAAAGCTATAGCTACACGGATCAGAGGAAAGTCAAAACAGACATTGAAGTCACCGAGGA
>OX421455.1:5273428-5298428 GCA_949126865.1 Montipora capitata
ATTTCAGGACTAAATCACTCTAATAAATCAACAAAATACATCGACAAACATTATTAGAGGAAAATAATTTAAAGGTTTAATTTCATTGATGCGTTACATGATTAGAATTGAATTCTCTCTCGTATGTTATCGTTGATCGCTTATAGAGTAAGAGATTGCTTCGCCTTGTACATCAAAAAGAGTTCATTTTAGACTACAGAGGCAGTGCCAGGCCACATATCAGAATGTCTACAAGGGATATTTAACGCCTTAATTCTTAATTGCGGCGTGGTTTGAAGCGCAGATGCAATCCGCGGAGAAAACGCTAGGATTACCGCAAGAATGTTTGATTGTTCCATGCAAAATAAAAAATAAGTAGGCGATCACGTTTCAAAGATTCGAAATCCTGATTACCTTCAAAACACCTTTACTGCACGGTAGCAACAAATGAAAAGCGGTAGACAATCTGCACCCCAAGGAAGAGAGATGAAATAGCAGAATAAACATCTTCAAAAGACATCACATTAAGAATGTCCAGAGAACGATACCGTCCATACACGAGAACGAAAAAAAGCGCAATTCAGAAACAAGACCAGATTTCGACACTTAAAAGCACAGAAGCAAACACAATGAACATTTAGCGGAGAAATTAAAAGCAACTTGTTGATTTCTGGTCTGTCACTTTTTGATTTCATAAAAAGTTCTAGTTAATGAGACAGGCGAAGAAAGTTTTGATACCGCAGAATCTTAGAGATATCTGTCTACACTTTTCCTTGCCATCTGACAAATTAAACGGAACACCGTTACGTTGTTTAATTGGAAAGAAACACACAAATTGCAATTTCAGTGATGTTCGATTATAAGTGATGATCAAACTACAATCTCAGTTAAACAGAGCAGGACAAATTTACGCCCTTAAAAATCTCGTGATAGAGGCAGTATATGCTCACTCGTGAAAGTGCTTTTCGCTTACCTGTGACACTTAACGTTGCGGATTTGCTGTGTCCCAGAGTTTTCGTTCTGCCTTGTCTTTTGACATAACAGCTATATTCGCCTCGATCATCGAGTTGTGTACTCGTAATTTCTAAAGTACCATCATCTTGTATACTAAACCGAGACAGCGAGTCTGTTTGGATATTTTCTCCATCCTTTACCCAGTGATATTCTAAAGCTTTTCCTCCATAGTACGCTGAACATCGAAACGTGACAGTCGCTCCTTTTTCCACTGTCTGATTACTTGGTTGCGCATTCCATGTGAGAGTTGATTGCGAATAAGTAAGCGATGAACCTGAAACGACAGAACAAAATGTTAGGAACGCGTTCCACATGTTGAGTCCATCGCTTACCGCCGCCACTAGAGAATTTTTCCTTATCCAATACTTGTGACATTTAACGACTGTTAAAGCTATGCGATAGACAATGAAAAAAAAACCCACTGAAGTTTGCAATTCCGATTTTAAAAGACACCAGCAAGAACGAGGATAAATAACAGATAGACAACAAAAGATGTCGCCGACTGAGTGCATTTGCTTTCCCTCTAATTTCCGAAGGTGACAAATAAGGAGCCTCATTTCGCTGACAAACCATCTTGAAGAGCATTTCAAACAATACTTCAAGATTATAAGATGGCGAATTACTTGTTTTCACGCGCTGAAGGGCAAACCTGCAGCAGTCAAAACGAAAATTTTTTTAGAACGCAATCCTGGGCCTTTTGAATAGCGGCAAAGATGTGTCTAATAATTTAAGGCCGAAGTGTGCTTACCTAACAAGACAAAACAAAACCAAGCCCAGAGACTTAAAACTTGAGTATGCCGTCTGCCATGTTTGAAACTGAGGTCCATAGCGACGTTACTGAACTCACAACCAATTCATACAAGAAGCAAATCGAGAGCGAATGATCAAATCCCTTGCGGTTAGAGAATCTCTTTGGAAATTAGGCCGTATCGGAAATCAAGCGCATTTTGGCTTCAAAGCTTAGTTGAAATGTATCACGTGACTGTCATTCTTAATTATTCTAAGTTACCAGAAGTGAAAATAAACCAATCAGATAACTGCATTAGCCGGCAACTAAATCCAAAAGCGGAAATGACTTTCTGCAGTCCTTATTTATAAAACCCGATTGTCCTTTGTCCTCGTTTAGCACAACACCTTCGCCTGACGTGCTAAAGTTGCTTCCCGAATGTGACTAATTACTTCAGCTGTTATACTCAAAAAACGAGAAAATATGTTTTATAAGTCTTTTTGGAACCGCTTTCAAAAGCGGTCAAAATATGTTGAAAGAATCTCACCGTGTTCCTTGAATGGGAAGTATTGTTATATTCCTAATTCCCTTTGTCGACTCGGAGAACTTGATGTTTTTAGGTACGCATATGAGTTGTTTTTACATCCAAACCATACCAAGAGTTAGTTGCCTCAATTCTGAATTTAATCGCAACTTTCCGGTCGTCAGGCAAAGGCGACTACCAACGCCTCCGAGCACCTTCAAATCATGTCTATAAAATTATAAGTATCTATGTTATGCGTCAAGAAATCTTACTAATAAAAGTTAGAGATTTACCGAAGAAACTCTATTTAAGTGACTCATCAGGCAATCTTTTCACATATACTCAATCGTTGAAAAGATAATTTGCATAAACGCAGCAAAAAAAGATCTTCCGCTTTAAACAATTTTATGGAAGAACAAACAGTATATGCATGAACATGAAACGAATCTGGCTCTTCTTTTTTGCTGTCAAAATCAACATAGGTTTCCTTCTGTACACATGTCTTCAGCTTTCGAATGAGCAATTATTAGGCAATTATTAGACCACAAAGTTTGGCGCTGCCGAAACATTTCTAATTACTTTAAGCACATGGCAGGAAGATAACCAAAGTATCCGTATCGTAAAAGAATCCGAAAAAAAAACAGAAGAAAAAAATTGTGAATTTTTTTTTTTTTTTTTGGGGGGGGGGGGGGGGGGGTTTGAAGTCTATAAAGTAGTCAGGAGAAAAGTTTGACGGGTCATGCTTTATGGCTTGCAATTTCTTTCGTCAGCAGTGCGGATTATCTTACTGGCTTCCGATCTGGAGGAATCATGCGTAAATGACTTGGCAGAAATCCGCGTGAATTGACAAATCTGTAGGAAACTTTCACGGCATGGCATGATTTGATACCGTTGTGTTCTAACAGCCGATGTCATGGGAACCCCGTCTGCAAAAAAAAGTAAACTTCTTTTTAAAAAACATACCAGAGATGGATATATTTTAAAAAAAATTTAAATTTGGTGAAAATGTAACTTCATACCGTTTGTAAAGAGGATGGGTTCCATTTCTTATCATGAAACAGGGTCACACTGACACAGTCAGTAGCACTCGCGGCCTTCAACAAATTTAACCGAGGGTTTAATTTTGATGAGGTTTGCAAGTATTCGTGTTCTATAATCTCGACAAAGAGGTTTTTCTCTGGTACCTCCGATTTTCCTGTTACGTGAAAGGAGGTTTACATTTGATTTGATTTGTAGGACCTTGTAGTCTTCCCATTGGTAGACCTCTTTTTCTTTACTACGATGAGCTCTCGAATTTAAAACAGTTCACTTACTATTTTTATTTGCTGTAATTCTCCATTCAAGCAAGACTGATAGCGTGATCAGTGTTTCGCATTGTAGTGGTTTCCAGCGATAATTTGTCTCCACGAGACGATAAAGGCCTGGACTGGGTACTGCGATCAAATCTCGATCGATAAAGTCAAGCAGTTTTGCCTAAATATTTTGGTTGTTTTATGGAATACCACTAACAATTATTCAGTATAAGTGAGTCCGGCTTGATCATTTCTTCACTCGAATCGCCTTTTCTGGTCATCGAGAAAACTCACGTCTCATATCAAATTGATACGTAAGGATTATCATGATGTAAATTGTCAAGTGTTTAATTAGGTTGTAAGTGACCTATCAAATTCAAGGTTGGTAGTTGATGGGTTGAAAATTCTTTAACATTTTTTAAAAGTTTGGGGTGCCAGCCCTTCGTAACAAACATCTACTAAAAAAGAATAGAATGCACTTTTAGCTAGAGTCGTCACAATCTTCGGTTCAAATTGAATAGAATATTCACCGCGGGCAAGAAAACGAATGAAGTCGCAAACTGACCACCTCCCAACCTGGTCAGAGTTTTTCTCTGTCCTTGTGTGGGCCCATTTCCATCAGTAGGGCTAACGCTCACATGGTTCATATGGGATAGAAATCTAGCACGTCACATTACCCTCTATTCAGTTAACTCTGTTTAAAATATAAGTGCTACACGGCCAACGTTTGTATAAACGTAACCTTGCTTGCATCTCCCAGATAGCATGATAGGTCAGGTGACAGAGCTGCTGTGTAGCACGATTTCCTGGACATGTGTTCGAGTGGACATGTGTTCGAGTCCAGTTACTCCCTCAGGCTAGAACACGGAATAATGAATGAACAATTTGTATAGCAAACCAGTCCATTTTTTATCGATATGCTCAAGTGCGTTCCAAGCCAGTGAGACGGGAAAGATATATTACAAATGAAACGACATCATGGCTGACAAACCCACCTGCTGCGGTGGCAACCAATAAGGCCCCATCAGCCCATACTAATGGGTTTTAAACGCATACGTTTGTAGGCCTTTTCGCCCGAAAACGTTAAGTTGATGTGAAAACGGACTTTCGAAAACCGTTTCAAAAGAGTAGCGTTCTGAAAACACCCCAGTTTAAGTGTAGACAGGAGAAAACGGAGCCATTTAAAATCGATGACGCCGGGGCTTAGAAAACGATTGAAAACAATGAAGTAAAAAGCGCCTGCAAATATTGCCTGTCTTCGATGATTCCTGGGGCCCGTTTCTCAAAAATACCGAAACGTTTTCGGGCCCGAATAGCAACTTTTCAAACTACGATCCGCTTATTCTAGAAAGCTGGTCTTTTAACATATTTTCAAGACCAGAACCTGAAAAAACAAAATATTTCATACCTTGAAATGTTTCCCTTCTGATGATACAGAGGGATTTATGTTTCCTGAAATTCGCCCGAAAGGGGACTCTGGACAAAATGCCGAGTCAGTTGTGGTTCAGAGCTTATTGCTCCCAGAGGGTTTTTTTCGGGTATACAGGTTTTTCCCTCTTAGTTTAAATGGACATTTTATTTGTTCTTCTTTAATTTGTTTTTTTTCGGTCTCCTCACAGTTTAGTAGAACACTTTTAGCCAGCTAGATAAGCTTGGGAATTTTACAATTATACTAGTTTTGAACTGCGTCCTTTTCAGTTCAGAAACCTGTAGGGTAAAACGCTCAGGAAAAGCAGTGTCCAGAAGGCCGATTTTTTTGAGGGAAGGCGGTGGGTAGATTCTGTAGACGCAAAAAATACCACTAACCTGGGCATCACGTTAGCTGCACGTTGCTTGTCTGCTGGTGAATTATTAAATAGGGACTTTAAGATCTACGACGCGGTGGTCGACGAGAACGCCACGAAACAACAATATCATTGGTTAAAAGAGGAAAAATAATCGTGCTGCACGTGCTCACGCATTTTAGCTCATATTCGTGCGGTTCTCTGCGCAACAACGACGTGAAATCACCAAATTTGAGGTTTTGACGACAACGTGAGCGTTCAAATGTGAATCTTTCGTTCTCTATTTTTGCTCTGAAACCGCTCGTACCAATTTATTTTTAGGATACTTCGGCCACATTGTAAGACGCGAACGAGATGGCCAAACCGCGAGAAACTTACGATAGTGCAACGTTATATTTTGAGGTGACGTTTTCGTCGACGTCGGCGTCGTAGATCTTAAACTCCCTAAATGGTTTCCATGGGTGAACGTACCTGGTATCCACGGTAAAGTGGTTGACTATCACGCGGAGGCTGGAGGTCAATACCAGAACGTGCATGGTCTCCACTTTTAAAACAGTTTTTTTTAGCAGATGACGAAAATGCATTAGCGTGGATGAGGCGTATAACTAAGATTGTAGACTAGCACAAAAGTCGATTTCTAACCAGTTCGGCGAGAGAGCGATCACAGACTACGGATTAACCCAATCGTTGAAACTCAGAAAAAAAAAAAAGAAATATCTGAGTTTTCTTTCATTTTGTTCCATATCTGGGTGAACTTCTGAACACAGGAGACTTCATTTCCGTTTTTCATGTACTCTACCATTGCAGTGTGTCAATGACTGTTATTTTTTCCCACAATAATTTGTTTTTCTTGGCAAGACTAAGGGCGTTTAAAGGCCTCCGTCTTTGTAAACAATACACTGTTGACAGGACATTACAAAGAATAAACAAATCAAGTGTGCTTTTTCAATTTTAGTATATACATTTTTTCGTTTGTCCTTCGGTCCCTAAAGTGGGTAGATGATGTACGTTGGGGGCCTGACAGGACCCTTGGCGAGCGTGGAGGTCGTGGCCCTATGTCCAAAAGAACTTTGTGTGTGGGATATTGATATCTATTTGGTGTGAGGTTGATATTTGCGAAGGAGGAAACATCTATGCATTAGTATTTAGTCAATTTCAAATTTAGTACACGCGCATCGAGGGTGTTGGTGCAAACGGAATAAAAACGGATCTTATATGGAGGACACTGAATAAAATTGGTAATTACGTGAGAGAAGAGTAACACTTCCGTGACGCCAGAGGAAGATCCGTTAACCCGTGATCAACAAGTCTTAACATGGAAAAAATAGGTGGACCTCCAAAAATAAAACAACATCGATTAAAAACAAGATTGACCTTGGAAAGAATTCTTCCTCACTGGTTTAAAATGCTGGGGATTTGGAAAGAGATGGTTCTTGTTTAGCACTTTTTTTAACATGAGAGGTATTTGACCTGATCAGTAGAGAGGTTAGAAACGAGATCGAGTCCTTTTATCCCATTGGGAAAGAATGAGATCTGCAAACTTGCGATTGATTCACTGTTTTGAGACCGAATTTAAGTGAATTATTTGAATTGCTCATTTGAAATGTAAAATGTTTCAGCTTCAGTTTTTTGTCATCGTCATGTTGTTTAGCATACTGGATGTGACAGACCACCCCATAATTTATGTGGAGGTGATGTAGCGGAAATTGAAATAAAAATTATGTAACTTGATAAAAAAAGTCAGTCTTTTTTTAATCCAACTCCGACTCAGACGTTGCGAACTGCTTTATGGGATATGTTTCCAAGATGGCTGCGGCTCTGTGGAGTGCAGTTGCCGAATCTCTCACTTTGAAGGTAAAGGCTCAGTTAGCGGTAAATATTTGTGCCTATGGAAGCGTGTTGGTACACAGAAATGCTTGGTTTACCTGTAATAAAATGTCATAATGTCCGGAAACCGGACTGGACCATTAAAATACTCCACGGCCGAAATTTGTCCAATTTCGAGTAAATCTGCAGCGGAGCAGCGTTGGCGCAGTCGACAGTGGTTACGTGCACTCTACTTCTCGATGTGGCCTGGGATACTGCTGTACATACTGCTGCATGTGGGTTGAGTTCGTTGGTTCTCTACTCTGCCCCGAGTGGTTTTACTCCGCAGGGCTTTCAATATAATTTGAAATTGGCGGCTGGTTTGAGTAGAGTAACCAACTGTGTCAACATGGCGACTAATGGCGCCAAAACGCCCAGCATGTGCAAAGGTCACATGTACAGGCCATTGTTTTACCAATTTAGAAAGAATCCTAAACAGTCATTAAAACTAACCTTTGGCCTAATTAGGCCAAAACAAAAAGTTTACAAAGTTTTTAGGCCTAATATTAGCATTGGTAAATGGTTAGGGTTGTTAGTGTTTCTGAAAAATTTGGTAAAACAATGACCTGTGACCAGTGTTTGAACTTGCCCCCAAAAAGTCACAAAATTGATGATCATGTTGAAAGTTCGTTAAAGATCCTGTGATATTTTTTGCCAGGTGTGTGACTGCAAGTACATGAGATGTGCAGGACACTTTGCTTTTAGAGCTGTGAATACAAGATCAGGCCCACAGCCAACCAGACCTGTAAAACAAGTTAAACGAGTGAGACGATCTATGGTGAGCCAGCAAAAAGGCTTTGTATCGCACCTTTATTTGTCTATTATTTCAGTTTAAAGGAAGTTGTAAAACAAATAATATTAATTTAATATTGGGTGGAAATTTATGGATTTAGTTGGAGCAGTGAGACTGAAATGTTCATGCACTGGACTTGAAAATCGGAGGTTCCTGGATGCAAGTCCCACTCTGGTTACCATCTGTAGTTCAAGATCTTGGTGGTTAGGGATTTGGTTGACTAGGCTTGTAAATAGCCAACTGAAAGACACTGAAAGGGAATGATAAATAAATTAACCCTAAAAGGCTATATCCTATCATATACAGGATATGAAATCTGCACTCACAAAGCAATTAAACAGGCAGAGAGATTTGACACATCGGACCAATCTCAACACCCGGCTTAAACCAAGAATAGCAGTGACAGAGGAATCTGTCTCTAGAGGAAGGAGAGCGATTGTGATTGAGCCATCATGTCAAGTAAGCTTAGATTAGAAACAGTGTTCTTTGTGAAATGCTTGAAGATTAAAAATGTATTTTAGTAAATTTATTGAGTTAAGTGAGTCATTTAACTAAAGGCTTTTGGGACTGTCTCATTACAAATCAATGTTTATTTTCACAATTCATGGAACATATCCTGTACAATGAATTAATAATATTTAAAAATTTTTGTAACACCTGCACATGCGACATACTCTCTGTTGTTAGAGGTTTGCACAAAGCCTTGTGAAACATTGGATGATCGCTCGTGCTCAAACTTGACAATTTGAAGCCAACTTTAAATCAACTTTTTCTAAGACCATCTTGTAGCCATTTAGCACCCATTTAACCCTTTGACGTCCAACCGGCCTAAACCGGCCAGATGATTTTACTCGTCAATGGGGAACCCCTGGGAGTCAATGGGTAAACAAGTTGTGCACAATGTTTGGGCATATTGATGTATTAGTACACATTGTCTGTTTTTTGTAATACTCTACACTCAAAACAGGCTGTAATGCCCCAAATATCATCTGAAGGTTGTATCAGTTTGGTTAGATTGTTACTTTTGTGTCCCTTTGTGTGTAGAATTTAAGTGAAAAAGTTTTTACATGTAAGTAATCAGGTTTGTCAAAAGGCTTTACTGCCAACATCTGTGTTTGAAAAGCAGAAAAAAATCTGCTAACCAACACCGCAGCACAGTAGCTGGCCAAGACAAGATAGGAGGTGGTGCAGTTTGATGGCAGCTGGTTTACTGGTAAGTTTCTTACCAAAATTTTGTTTCTGCAGAATCCTGCTTTCACACCTGGAGACAACCAGATACAAGTGACATCATTCCATTCTCTGGGCATAAGAGGTGATGTCCTCAAGGGTTTAGAGAACCTCTCAATTACTAAACCTACAGTAACCCAGGTAACCAGTACTGCAGAGAATAGCATATCTGTGAACAGATTTTGCTGCAGATTTGCATGCCAAATGAAAAGGCTTCAAGGGTCATTCTTCTGTTGTTTCATTTCACAGATGACAACCATTCCTCCAATCCTCAAGAAAGAACATGTTCTGTGTGCAGCGCAAACAGGTAGAACAAAATAAGATTAAAATTTGCAAGGTGTAGCTTTAGCCACATCATTATATGAAATGACCTAACTATGCTGCCCCAGGGTACCCAGTCTTTGGGAAGGTAGTTGCTTGGCAATGCGTGAAAGGACAACACTGAAAAATCAGAGTCCTAGCCAGGATTTGAACCTTATGTCCAGGGGTGCAGGGATGGCGGAGTGGTGAGAGCACTGACTTCCCACCAGTGTGGCCTGGGTTCATTTCCCAGACTCAGTGTCATATGTGGGTTGAGTTTGTTGGATCTCTGCTCTGCACTGAGACGTTTTTCTCCAGATACTGCAGTTTTTCCCTCTCCTCAAAAACCAACAGGTGACATGATTTGCATTAATTGTTAATTTCAGTTTCAGTGTCCCCAATTAATGCTGCAGTGCTAGAATGACTAGACACTTGAATAAAGTTCCTTTCCTTTCCTTTTTTATGACCTCCGTAACACCGGTCAGATGCTCTACCCATTGAGCTACTGAAAATTCCTGGGGAGCTAGGGCATTTAATAATGTACGGGTAAGTCCTGAATGGATAACGTGTCCTGCTGGTCTGTCTGCACTTACGTCCAGTAATGCAAGTGATATGGTGCACACCCAATTTTGACATCCAACATGAAGTGTTCCTTTTAGTCTAAGCATTTCCTCCCTATTTCTAACAAGGCTAAGGTAAAGGTTAGCATTATTTAGGAAGCAGTGCAGCCCAGTGGTTAGGATGCTTGACTTAGATCCGGAGTTCACGTGTTGGAAGACTCATTCTGACCACTCGTTGAATTTGTTCCCGGTAGTCCCTAGTTCAACTTCTCGGCTGCTTGGGTAAATAGCCAACTATTTCTTAACAGTTGTTGTTGTGGTCTGTCGTTTCATTCATTGCGTTTCATTGGCCCTGAAAAGCCCTTATGGGGAGTGGCCAATCAATTATGTATTTGTAGTGTATTGTATTTTTAGGTCAGGGTAAATGCTGCAGAATCGACCCCAGGCCACATTGGTGGGAGATGAGTGCAATCACCACTACACCATCCCTGGCCTCCTATTTTTAGAACTACAAACAGTAACCGGAACGGTGCTGTTTTCCTTGTTTATAACTTGTCTTGACGCTATCACATTTTTAGTATAATTACAGAGGTGATAATTGAAAATTCTATGTGCCGATTGGCTGCCGTTGAGGTGATTGTGCAAGTAGTGAATTTCTAAATTCCAATTCAATGGGATGCAGGACCTGCCTGAAAACTACTTTCGCGTGAGTGGAGCTTCCTGGGTAAATAAATATAAAAATATAAAAAAAATAATTATCATTATTATCATAAAACATCTCGTGCTTTCAGCTCCCTATCACAGACCACGTTCAAGAAAATTAGGGGAAAGAATCTGATTCTGGTTGCTTTCTGTTTTTGGTAGGTACAGGGAAGACACTTGCTTACCTTTTACCAATTGTTCATCATCTGAAAGAAGAACATGACCAGGGTTTGATATCGCGTGTTAAAAGACCCAGAGTGTTGATTGTTGTACCAAGTAGAGAACTTGCTTTCCAAGTATTGGTAAGTTTAGTTTCGAGTGACTTTTTTTGTATTTGTATTGTCTTTTTTGCACAATCTAGCATAATTTGGCGAACTGCAGATTCAACTACGCGTTCCAGACTGAGTACAAGTTTGAGTTTCTAACCTGCGATCCCTCACTCACTGTTTACCGGATCATTGCATTTGTTAACATTCACATGGGTTCTCATTTCACAATATAAACAAGTCAATGGCGTTGAGACATCAGTCTTTAAAACAAAGCAACTTGCTTTAATCTATCAAGTGAAGCTTATGATCCTCGCAGTTATGAGCGCAATGTTAGCAATTGTGTAGAGAAGCCTGAAAATGCAGGACTTGAGCGGGGTTTGAACCCGTGATCTCGCGATACCAGTGCAATGCTCTAACCAACTGAGCTATAAAGCCACTGACGTTGGGAGCTCTGGTCAATTTTGGAAAATATCTGTTCGAAAGACGATTTGAGATGTAGTCGTTGTAAAATTTCTTGCTTGCCTGAACATCTAAAAGTTGGTATAATTGCCCATTTTAAACTGATTTTTACCCTAAAAAGCTCACCTAGAATTTTCGGGAGCCATTTTTCTGGCTGAAATCTTCGAAAAGGTAAGTTTAATCTCTATAATTTTCGGATCACTAGACTTTCAGCTAGGAAATCCAAACAGATGAAAAATTTTTAGGGAATAAAAATATGCCTATATCTACCGTTTAAATACTAAAATGCGTTTAACAATGCTATTTCTACGTGGTTTTGAACTACATTCTCGTTGGGTGCCCCTGATTTTTCACAACTTCAAGGATCATAGCTTCACTTTATTTCATATCCGCAGTTCAATATATGATCCACTTCTTATATAATTTCATTCGTTACTTTAGTCTGTCAAACATTAAAGAAAGTTGTTTTGTTTTTGACCTGACCCGTGCGTTCCGAGCTTGAGTGGGTACCACCAAATATCTTAATTTTCCAGTCATATCAATAACCTCAGGGGCACCCAACGTCAATTTTCGGAAAATATCTGTTCGGAAGTCGATTTGAGATCTAAAATTTTCGGAGCATTTGTTGTAAAATTTCTTGCTCTCCCTGCCTGTCCTAGAATTTTCGAACACCTAAAAAATGGTATAATTGCCCATTTTTAACGGATTTTTACCTTAAAAAGGTCACCTAGAATTTTCGGGAGCCTTTTTTTCTGGCTGAAATTTTCGAAAAGGTAAGCTTTGATCGCTATAATTTTCGGATCACTAGACTTTCAGCTAGGAAATCCGAACAGATCATAAAATTTTTAGGGGATAAAAATATGCCTGTATCTACCGTTTAAATACTAAAATACGTTTAACAATGCTTTGTGTAAGTGGTTTTGAACTATATTCTCGTTGGATGCCCCTGATAACCTGACCAATTTTTAATCAGAATTCCTCAATGCGAGTTTTCAATTTCAAAGTTTCTAAACTATGAAAATTCCTGTAGGCTTAAAGTACCTCTGCGATAAAATAATCTTTCTTTTCCTCCATTTAATGTTCACATGGTCTGAACATGGTCACAACATGGTCAGGGAGACTCGAGGTCTAGGGGGGAGGGGGTGGGGGAGTTCGTTTGGGACCGATTGCTCGTGCATTAGAGAAAATATCTCCAGCCAGTCTCCTAAGACGTTTGTTGTTAACTTCTCGAATGCAAAAAAGGCGTTGCTTCTTCGTCTATGGCGTTAGCAAAGCGGAAAGACTGCACTTGATTCTTCTCATTGAATTCTGTTCCGCTAATGTCCAGGGGAAAGCTGTCAATGTAATTTACGCAGTAATTGTTACGAACCAGTTTTGTTTGATAGTTTTGTTTCTTACCGCATATGCAGAAGTCGGGATTAAAGCCATGACCTTAGGCAGAAACCAGATTTACTTATCAGCGCGATAACATTTTAATTCCCCTTTTATCCGTCTTGAGAATAACCAACGTATGCTATAAAAGTGACGACATTGTAGAAGGACATAGTGATAAGGTGAAAAGCCGATTTGTTAGTCCTTCCTTAAAGCTTAAGTCGCGCCCTGTTTAAAAAATAAACTCTTATCATGCACAGAGTAGGGAACCGAAGAACTTACTCGTTTAATGAAATTTTCTGTGCCCCATCTCAGTGTATGTCGTTTAAAACTATATATCCGTGAAATGGGTAACATGCTGATTTTCCCGCGGGATGTTTTTTTAACAGTTCGACTTACCCAGATTTTGTGGATTTCCTGTCTCTATTTTTAATCAGGAAATCCATCAGCAAGATTTCTTAAACCAGCAGCGATTACCCATTCACAGAGTGCGACTGCTGGCTGACAAAGGGTTTGTTTTAAAGTGGTACTATGATAAAAAAAAAAATTGCTTCCTTTTTTCAGATTTTGAAAGCGTGTTTGCTTAACACGTGCTTGGCAAAAATTTGAGCTTTGAGTGTAAGTTTTAGATTTCGCGGTCCGCCTTTACTCACGTTCAAAACTGACCGACTGGACCTCAGAGGGTTAGATCTAGGGAAAAGTGGCGTCGTTCACTCAATAGGGAGCTTAAGCACGCGCATTTTTGAAACGCGGACGACAATCGGAAGTGAGCTGTTTTCCCTTTTAACTTGTCTTCACACAACCAAATTTCATTGCCAAGTTTCTTTTCACCATTATAGATGATTAGTATAAAAATCTGGGAGACACAACTGTCCTGCCATGCGAATTGGTCTCTTCCGGTTGCCGTCCGCGTCTCAAAAACGCGCGTGCTTAAGCTCCCTATTTTCTTAAAATTTCAGCATGTAAACGCAGTTTATTATGACTGTATGCAAAACACGAGTTTAAAAATCTTAAAGCCCGAAACTCCGGTGCTGCATATTAATTCGGTCGCGTACAAACGCATTGCATTCTTAAACTAGTGAGTCTTTGATGTCATTTTCTCCATATAGTTAGTAATGGCGGACCATTAAATAGGAAAATTCCATTTAAAATAAACAAGTGTCTTTTTGAAATTAAGGCTTAAAACTTGGTTCCCTTAGTGTTTAGTTAACATAGTTTTGAAATCCAGAAAAAAAAAAGAATTGATGTTTTGATCATAGTAGCACTTTAAATTGTACTTTTTTTGCAGAAAGTTGCCAAGTCGTTAAGCCACAATGCCCGGTTTCGTTCAGCTCTTTTAACAGGAGGAAGAAAGCTGGTGAGTTGAGCTTGCTACTGGCACGAAATGGCTTGGGTGAAAAGCGTTATCCCCCAAAAATTCATAAGAGACAGCTAGAGACAAACAATAGACCGACAAACTGGATACGTTTGAGCGCATGAAGTCTGGCACTAGGTATGGCTTGGTTACCTTACCGTTCGTGCCAACCGTCTTTCCTTTCCCCATACTGAAAACTTCCTTATTTAAACCCGCTAAATACAAGGTCAAGTCGCCTCGTCCGCTCGCTAAGTCACTCTCTCCACTAGTGACTTAGCGAGAGGAGGCGGCAGCTGAAATTCAGGCTAAAGTTCAAGCACCTTGAACACGCATCGATCAATGGAATGCAAACATCATGAACTTACTCACCCCTCCCCCTCCCCACCGCAATGGTGGGACACCCATTTTACGCGTATTAATTCATTTCGCATCTTTGACTTGAATGTCTCATTTTGGTTTGCCTTGTCAGTGTGTCTTGTCCTCACTAAGTAATTTTACATTTTCTTCAGAGAATTTTGAAGTCTGGTCTGGAATCTCCCGTGGACCTTCTTGTTGGAACTCCAGGAACATTACTGGAATTTCGCGAGAAAGGTATGTAATATGTGCCTTCAGTAGTTTCTTTAGTAGAAATGATCCACTCGTAACAGTTTGTTGTCACTTCTTATGAACAAATTTTTTTCTGGCTCAAGCAAACAAGGGCCTAGCTGCCAGCAAGGGCCTCTTGCAAAACAGTTGTTTCTCTATCCCAAACAAACTCGCACAAAACCGTCAAAAGTTAATAAAAATATAACTAAATTAATAGGACTCAACTCCTGAGACCAGCAGCGGTGCCAATAATTCTGGGGACAGAAGTTACCCTCAAGGCATGATCGCCAAAAATAGAATGCCCCAAAGAAGAATGTTTGATTCAGTCGATTGATTCAGATATAATGCATAGACATATTATATTACAAACATAATGTAGAATGTAATAATATATGATCTATTATGAATAATGTAATTAATATCATTAAATTGATATATAATATAACTTAAGTATATATCTTACGAGTAACCCATGTACCCCATACACGGCTTAGGCGTCTTGCCCGTGCAGGCAACATTTGTTTCCGCTATGGTGCGCTGTTATAAATTCGTTCAAAATTCGAATTGACTTTTATAGAATATATGAACTGCGGAATGACTATGAAATGAAATTCATATCTCTTCAGGTCGCTTGTTCTTCTCTGACGTGTCCTACTTTGTGGTAGACGAAGCTGATTCTATGTTTGACGAAACCTTCAAATCCGAGACGATCAAGCTTCTGGAAACAATCAGCGTGAGTTTGAGCGTCGTCGATGCTTGGAGATGAGCGTCAGTCAATTCACGTTTTTCTTTTTTATTCCACGCTGTTCTTGGCCTTTATGGCTCTTGATTGTATTTACTGCATGTGTTGATTGTGTTTATCCAGGTAAGACAAGATAAGGTCGTTCCCCGGACAAGCGTTTTACCAACGGATCCAGTGGATGCTCAGGTTGTTGTTGTCGGCGCCACATTGCCAAAAGAACTTGTTGATGCCCTTCAAGATATGCTTCCGGTAAGAACTCGCAAATTTTGGGATGCATCAACATTCAGTTGTTTGGAAGATCCCTCCATGTTTTTGCAATAACGTTCGGTCGGGGGGGGGGGGGGGGGGGATGCTGTAACTCAGACCTACTCGATTCGATTGAAAGACTTTCTTGTAGAGCATCTCGAATAGGACATTTGCTTGGTGACGCCATTTGACTACAGGTACCGTGAATCCTATATTGTACAGATACTAGTTTATAATAACGAGCGTATTTGAATGTCACTATGGCTCAAAATTTTATTTTATTATTTTACACATGACCCCACAAGCTATTAAATTTTATCGTGTTAAAATAAAGGCCACATCCATCCATCCATCCATCCATCCATCCATCCACAAAAAGGCTCTTATTGCCTAAACAGGACTGGTGTAGTGGCGAGAGCACTTAACCTTCCACCAATGTGGCACGGGATCGATTCCTGGATTCGACGCCACATGTTGGGTTGAGTTTGTTGGTTCTCTACTCTGCTCCGAGCGATTTTCCCCTCTCCTCAAAAACCAACATTTGATTTGAGTTGTTCTGATTTCAATTGATTTGTAGTCTCCCCAATAGGCCATTTTCGAATTCTCGCGGCTGGACTGGATCTAGCATGAAATTGAGGCTCCTGGGGTCAAATCTTTTCAAATGCAAATTACTTTGCCGCATTAGCCTCCATTTCATGCTAGATCCAGTCCAACCGTTAGAATACGAAACTGGCCTATTAGTAAAGCACTCTTGCTCGGCTAATACAATAACCTTGAGACTTAAATAAAGTGATTATTTTTAGTATTATTATTTCCCAATCCCGTGATGCAATACGTTTTGGGAGGCTCTTTACCTAGAAACAATACAAGTTAATTACCGTATTCTTGGGACTGTATCATACTTCAGTGAACTGGATGTTTATTGTTTTCATGCAAATAACCCCCCAAAATAAACTGTATTATGGGATTTGCGAAAATAGTGAATAGAGAAACTCGGTTTGGTTTTCAGGACTTACATATTTGCACATCCGGTCTCCATCGCGTTCTACCTCACGTACGACACAAGTTTGTGAAAACCCTACAGCACCAAAAGCCAGGTAAAAATTATGCTCACATTGACAAGCAGCTCCATTGAGAATTTAGTTCCCTTTCTTTACAATCGTGACCTCGCACATAAGGCGCTCATTATCTAGTTTGGCCGTTCATATTTATATCCTTCTTTTACCGACGCATTTAACTCATAGCTTCAATATTAATTTTCTAACAGCTTCAAATTTGACACAAGTTTTTTGGTTCTTCTTGGAGGAACGCATTTCGTTCTTCATGCACTTGCCAATGTAGAAACTGTTCGACTTTTGAATTTTTCTATCTGTGATATAAAATAAGTCAAGACATCGTAAAAAAGCCATGTTCAAGTTGACTTCCCCTACTTCAAAGCGCGGGTAATAGACCATTTCCGAGTTCATGTCGGTGTCCTCTTTAAAGCGAGTCTAGAAGCGAAGTTTTTGTGATTGCAATTTTTATAAGAAAAACCTCGCACTTAGACTCGCTTTGAAGAGGAGGTAGACATGAACTTGGAAATGGCTTATTGCGCTACTTTTCATGATTTTTATCAGAAAGGCAAAGACTCGCTTTGAAAATAGGGCTGAAGTCAAAGGGGCTATGTCATTTAACGCTATGCGGGTCAGAAAGCTTTTGAAAACGTTGGCCCCATTTTTTCAACTCCTTACTATGGCTTATTTCATCTGTTTGAGTTGAGTTCATCTTAAGAAAGTTTGTTTTATGTTCGAAAAACTTAGAAAAATGAAAGCGTCTCTTGATGATGGCAGTAAAGCAAAAGATGTGTGATACATGTTATAAACACTATGCAAATTAGTGCCAGCCAACCCCTACTGCGCATGTGCCCCAGCTGGTCCCGTGGGTGTGGTCGAGTGTTGACTAAAATATTTTTTTGTCTTGTCTACAAAGACAAACTTCTAGAAATTCTAATGGCAGACCTTCAAGTCCCTGATCGACGGACGGTTGTCTTTTGCAACACTACACCAAGTTGCGACTTTGTGGGACACTTTCTCCAAAATCATGGTGTCGCTCACATCAAACTCCACGGAACCGTTGCCATCCAGGTACGGGATTTACTTCGATTTTCATAATTTTGCGAAATCTCACCTCAAGCGCCAAACGCCAAACTGCCTTTTGGCCTTCGTCAATCAAATTGAAAATGAAGAATTTCGAACTTCGTATCGTGGGAACCAAAGATGCTGATTTGTCAAGGGTCATGTGTATTGCACAAGTATAGCACTGTCCACTTCCTGGCTGACGTCTTCAATGGCGTCTGTTGGTCCGTTACCTTCAATCCCTTTTGTATCAGTTTGGGAATCGTAAGGAAGGGTCTTACAAACGATTGTACTCGATGAACTAGGCGAGCGCGGTACCTTTGAGGTGGTCATAGCTCAGCTTTTGGCATCTTTCGGTTTGGTTTTCGAAGTTTGATTGATAGTTGAAGCTTAAGGTAATTCCCTTGAAATTGTTCTACTATCAAACTTTTTTGGAAACTTGGCATAATTAACATTCATGATATGAACATTAAAAAAATGCAATAAAAAAATGGGGTCACCGCGCTTGTTTACGCGTCAGCAGGCTCTTCAAATGGGGTATTTTTACTGGTTGCGCGTTAAAAATTCGAATCACCTTCATACAGAATAAGTCTTGGTTACTTGAAAGATACAAAATTTTACTTTGAAAATAAAGCTTATTTTATTCACATAAGCAGTATTGCTTCATTTACGCCGTTTTGATTGCCTGGTTGTGTAAATAGTGCACTCTTTGGGACAGTTCCGTGGTTAGCTTGAAGTCCTCGCCTTGGCCAAAATACACCCAGTACAGAACTATTTTCCAAAAAAATTCATGTTCTACTATCAAACTTTTTTTCTTCTTCAAATATGTTCTTTATTAGATTGTTCTTAGCAAATACCTGGAAAAAAAATCGGGGGTCACCGTGCTCGTTTGAGAGAAAAGGAGCATTTATTTCGCTATCGGGCTTAGTTTGAGGGAAATCTCTTACGTTTTGCACGCACACGTGCTCATGCGCGCGCGCTAATGACGCGAAAGTCCTGCGCAGTAGGGATGCGCAATGCGATACTAAGGAATTACCTTAAAGGCGAGATTCGCAGGATTCGCTATTTTCGCAAATCCCATAATACAGCTCATTTTGGCGGGTTATTTGCATTAAAACAATGGATATCCAGTTCACTGAAGCATGATACAGTCCCAAGAGTAAATAACTTGTATTGTTTTTATGTAAAGAACCCCCCAAAACGTATTGCATTATGGGATTGGGAAAATAATATTTTCTGAAAAGGCATTTAAAAATTGTGGTTAAGTTACATCTTTGTTTCTTGCAAGAATGTTGGGTCATTTTTAATTTCCAATGTCGACAGACTGCTTGCACCGTCCCTTTTCTTTAAGTCAGGCGAGTGCCATTTGGAGCAATCTCGTACCCAGAGTCCTCGGGCTTCTTGGTCAGCGGGTGAGCGCCCGGAGAGACTCTGGGATAATCGACTTGAACTATATTTTTCATTGGCCGCTTGAGTAACAATGGCAGTCCGACAGGAAGTCGGTAAGTAATTCGGAAGCCCCAGAATTTGAAGGGAGAATTAAAAATCTAAAACTAGTTTCAGTGCTGTTTGTGTTTTTCTACCTAAGAAATACATAAATCACAAAATTAAAAACCACGAGGTTTGAATTACGTCTTATACCGTACAGGAATTTTCCCACGCTGCTAAAAACTGATTACTGGTGCTGTTGCAAAAGTACCGTGGGAAAACATTATATCAGTCTCTTTGAGGAGAAATCCGTGGAATAAGGTCTTGTCGAAACCATTCAGAATTACGAAAACATCAAATCGTAGTAGAAGAGAACATTTGTGTCGTTTCCACGAAAATTTGTCGATAGTGTTGCTTGCACGATGGCATTCTGAACGATGGAATGTACGCTGAAACACTAAAAATATTACCGAAAGCGCCAGAGGTTTCATCTTCACTTGCTCTTACAGCAATCCAATGATCATTTCTCCAGTTTCTTTGTGTGTAAGGCTAAAATTCTTGTTTCTCGAACACTTTCAACCCGCCATTTCTACTGTTTACGGTTTTCTCTTTTCTGTTTCCGGTTTAATTCAAGCATACGTAATAAGACCGGAACCCACGTTTTCTGGGAAAATGGAGTCGATTATCCCAGAGTCTCTCCGGGCGCTCACCCGCTGACCAAGAAGCCCGAGGACTCTGGGTACGAGATTGCATTTGGAGCGAATGCGAATCAACAGGTAACTTTCGCCACCAAGAAGTCTCACTAGCACTTAACTCGCCATCAAATGCTTTTCTTTATTTAAGCGTGAAAGCTGTCGGCGCTCGGTAAATTGTCAATTAGTACATGCTCGGCATTCGAGAGAAAGGGGGAGCTGCAAGCCAAGCCGTCTACATGCTGTTTTGGTAATTTCCTTTTTTAGAAAAGAAGTTATGAAGAAGCACATGCAGTTACGCTGTTTTCCTGTTCTAGGAAAGAAGCAATCTGTTCAAGGATTTTCAAAGAGAGAAAGCTCGGATTCTTCTTTGTACTGATGTGGCTTCCAGAGGCTTGGATACTGATGTAAGTTGATCAATGAAAAATACATGTTTTTTAGATACTGTAATGGTCACAATTTCCTTGCTACCTTCTTCTTCTTCTTTTTGCATTGCCTGTTGCTTCGTACTCTTTTCTTCCGCATTTTCCGACTTGTCGCGTTCGCTTTCTCTCGTGCCCCTGTCTTCCCCCTTTCTCGATCTCGCTCATTGAAAGAAGATGCGACGCGCAAGGTATTTAAATCAATATAAAGAACACATCAAGTAAGAAACTGATTGTGAGTCGACTCGAGTCTGACAGTAGAGACCTTTAGAGCGGAGGACGAGTACGACTAGACGAGTACGAGTTTTCCGTTCTGAGCACCCGCACATCGAAAAATGTCGGCCTCCAAACCATATGCGCATGCTCAGTACGGAAATTCGTACTCGTAGTCGTACTCGGCCTCCGATCTATAAGTCCCTAATACTTGTTATAAGGAAGCATTTGACACGGGACGTTTTTGACACACGCAAACAAACCGGAAGTGAACATGCCGGGACGGTGGTCTCGAAATTTAAATGACTATTTTTAATTTTATTGAACCCATGCAGCTTCAGTGAACCGTGCTTTTTCCTTTCAGGTGGATCACGTGATCAACTTTGATTTTCCCTTGAAGTTGACCGACTATATTCATCGGGTTGGTAGGACTGGCCGTGTGAGGGCTGGTACAAAAGACAGAGACACTGCCGAAGCCACGAGCTTAATGACACACAATAGAGATGTGAGAATGGCGCTGGTAATAGAGGTGAGTTTATCTTTGCTCAATGGATACCTCTTGTAACTGTAGGTCTCCTTATTAAATATGAGGGAACAGTGTCACACAGAAGCTCATACATTTTTCATTTTTCTTGTTTTCCTTGCATTACTGTGACTCCACAGGTACAAGGTAAATCATCTAAACGTATCATATCAACTTTACTCAGTGTGATGCGTGCAAGCAGTGCGTAATTTAAAGGATGCATCGTTTAAAAAGTTACGTAAAGCGAAAGAAAAAATCACTCCCAAAGTTATTTCAGACAAGGTGGCGAATTTCTAAAATGCGCGTGGTACTGCGTTGATGTAATAACAATCCCTAATGGTTCCCAAAAAGAGTCTTTAAAATCCAGTGATGCGAGCCTTATCCCTTCGTGGGCGCACGAAAGGTCAGTGAGTCATTGAGGTGGCGAGTTTTCTCTGTTTTCGGGTTACTGGTGATTAATCAGATCAACTATTGGAATTCTTTTTTGATCGGGGATCTAGGCGCCTTACATGTGCTCTCGAGCAGATCTCGTCGAGTTATGCTCCCACTAATTCTTTTCCGAAGAATGCTACTAAAATTGATTTGCAAGGTGATATTTGCCACGATATTTACAGGGTCATAATTGTGTTTGATCAGCAGACAAGACACAGATCACTTCACTATTACTTACGTTAAAATTGTCCAAACTTCGATTACTAACAACCGGACGATCCGAGCGATCTCTTGTTAATATCTTCGTTGTTTTAGGAAGCTGCAACGTCGCAGCGAAGCGTGAAAAGCATCGAAGCTCGCGTAACACAGCGGTGGCTTAATTGCCATCATACAACCAAGTTAACTCAACGGCGTGGAAGACATCTGAGGTCGTCTCAAGCCCCTGGCGTGCGTGTCCGTTCGAAGAAACCTGGGCAAAGCTGTGAGGAAAAACCTGAGAGGCTTTCCAACAATAAGGCCTAAAGGAACGGATAATTGTCGTCTTCTCACGATTCACGAAATCGTCCGCTGTTTGTTCTCAGATATGTTAAGAAATATGCGTAATTATACGCACGTCAGCCTTGATAAGCGTCTTGCATAAAGTGACCCCTTTCTCTTCTCCCCAATTTTAACAGCATTCCTGTCTTGTCAGTTGACGTCGCAAAACATCCCCTAACTTTGTAGCCTGCGAACTCAGACGTATTTCCGGCGGTCGTTTTTCTCCCCCGAAACGACTGCCGGAAATACGTTTGCGTTTGCTGGTTACTAACTTTGCTCTTCAAGTAAACATAAAGAGCTACATTTATCCTCTCCTAAAAGTAACGTTTATCTGAACACTCAACAAAAGCTGGAAATATGGGTAGCAAGTGCTAAGACTTGACATGACATGACACTATGTTGGATATCACAAACTCGGCTTGCATATGTTGACGTTTCGACCGTTTTGAGCAAGAATAAGAATGCAAGTTTTGCTTTTTTTACAGTGGGGTCTTAAATACCTTGAAATTATTTCACTGACTCTGAATAAAGAAGAGAAGAAAACAGGGGGCAGAGATCCCTTGTGCAACCTCGTTCCCAGTGTCTCTCTTCTTTGCCTCCTTTGTCGTTCAACGACAATGGAGGCAGAGAAGAGAGACCCTTGGAACGAGGTTGACCCCTTTTGTGGGAGGAAGTTCTGAGTACACGTTCTTACAGAACCGAGGTGGTGGAGGCCTAGCTGAACACACTGTGAAGTGCCAAAGTGGTGTTGACTGGGGAAACGCAGAGATCGTAGCAAGAGAGAGAGGGTTGAAGCAAAGTAAAGTTCTCAAAGGAAGTGAGTCACTACGACAGAAACATTGCGGAATGAGATACCTTAACCATGTTTGCCGAAATTAAATGTCCTATCTTTACAAAACCTAAATTTACTTTGTCCCTTGTGTACATTGATTTTTTTGTCGTAACAAAGAAATTGGTTATTCCACATGAGCTCATTGATAATTTCTCGATAACAACTAGGCGTTTTCCCGTTTAAATCAGACCACGCATCAAAACATTCCTCATAATATTCCGGTAAGCTGATTTTTAGTTTAGAAGTGTGAAAATTACAATGTAAAACAAAGCGTCCTCCAACTGGTGAAAGAAATTTGTCTAGAATTGTTTTCCAAATACTTTGCTAATCTTCCAAATGTTACACGTTTTGCACTAATCATCGAGTCAATGTCTAGTGTATGACGCTTCACTTTATCTTTCCCGTTCCAAATAAAGGAGTAAAGAATTGAGTTCACCTCTTTAATTAATTCCTTCGACGTCGGTATAACTGGAGTATAGCCTCAAGAAGAATATAGCGACCTTGCGAATCAACCTTAACCGATTGCAATTTGAAGTCTAACTGGTCTTTTACGAGAATAAGAACGCCCCTGCTATGACCAGTTCCATGGGAAAAGAACATGCGCCGAATAGATAGCTCTTGCTACATAAATTGGTCTTCTAAGCCCTTTATTCTATCCAAGTGAACTCTTTCTTTGCTTCTTAACTCCTGAACTACACTGTTAAGAAAGGAATCTCCTTTATCCATCGCATGGATGTCGTTTCTGAGTATCTTGGCGTCTAGTCCCCATGTACTTTGTCGACCACATTCTCAAGCTTATTAACCGTAGTCTTTACGTTGCTTACTGTTTCCATCACTGCTTCAAGTTTAGTCTCTAAACCGTCTAGCTTACATTAGGCAATTTCTAGCTTCAGAGTAGCGGTCGTTAAATGGTAAACAACCGGACAAAACGTTCTGCCTCCGGCATCAAACGAAAACCCTGTGTTAACAGTACAGGGGCCGTTGCGCTAACCGTTGGTTAAGAGGTGTCAAAACCTATAGGTTTCCATAGTATTTAACGCTGGTTAGCGCTAACCATGCTTCGAGCAACCCGGGCCAGGCCGAGAAAACGAGCTTAGTAAGATATTTCATTTTAACCGTGTGGTGATCAGCCGCGTGGGAAAGGAAACTAGTTGAAGTCAAGCGGAAGGTTCAACTGCCACAAAGATTGCCTCGTCGAATTCCGAAAAACGAAAAAATCTTCTCGGCCGTTTAATTAAGTTTACGTAACAGAAATGTCATGAAAAACTTGCTAGAGAATGTTTTATTGAAATTTCAAATTTAGCGGGGCCGTATTGTAAAATACAACTGGCTGATTTAGCCGATCACAAGGCGCGTACTATCTGAGAAATTAACCACTGTAAGGAATATTTGTGAGCTGGCGGCGTTGGGGCGGAGCGTTAACCCTTTCTTTGTGATTTTGTCGAGTTTTGTTGATGAATTCATTCCTGGACGTAAGTCGATAGAACGATTAAAAATAAGTAGGTAGTCGTTAATCTCGTACCCAGATCTCACTCTGTAACTGGGGAGATCTGGGTACGAGATTAGGTAGTCGTTCGAACCTAGTCTTGGCCGCTTGGCTCTTTATAAAGGCGACTATGTGGGAGCGGCCAAACTACTTAACCCATTCGCAACGTGCCCCCAATCGGTGGGTAAAATCATCTGGCGTTAGCCAGATTAAATTCTACAAGCCTCACTCCGGAGTGGGGGAGGGGGGGGGGGGAGTTTTTCAGTGGACCTAGATGTTGTTAACCTATTCTCACCTAAAGCGCCCCTAATCGGCGAGTAAAGGTTTAGCTGTCGTAGTAGTACTCCGGTTGGAGTTGTTTGAGGTTTGAGTGAAGCTCCAGCACTTGGCTAAGTAGCGTGACTTCTGGCTGTTACACACAGTTGTGGTCTCATTCACACAGAAGCCCTTCAAGCTAATCCTGCCAAGCCGACCACATGCTGGAAAGGTCACACCACACCACAACACTGTGCTGTGCTGGAACTCTGT
>OX421455.1:5308428-5313428 GCA_949126865.1 Montipora capitata
TGCTCAAATGGATCTAGTGAGGAACTAATAAGGTTGTGTAATGAAATAAAGGTGCTTTAAAATAACAATGTTGTAAAATAGCGTGCATTAAATTTACATCGACATTAATTAAGATACATTAAATTAACGCGAATTTTGTAAAATCGCTTTAATAAAGTGCGTTCTTAATTTCCTATACTGAATAAGGTAGGCATTGTTTTTGTTTCTCTTAGGGCCATTGTCCCGAGAGAAACTGGAAACAATGCTGATGCAAAATTTGGGGGGACAAACAAAGAATATTCTAGTATTTTCCGACTCGGCCAATAGGTGGTTTGCAACCAATTTCTAGAGACACAGATAACGATGACGTAATGTACAATTGCTGATGGACAAACAAAAGGAGCCAATGATCGAGAGATCTTTTGTTTCGTCCAAGAACATGGCGGCGATGACGTCATGTGAAAACCACTTATATTTATTGCTCCTTAAGTCCATTGCTAACTATCTTTACACTGTTCTTGTCTTGTCATCATTTTTTAAACTTAGACCACTCAAAAACAAAGAAAATCCTGGTTTCTAAGATCTCTCTTCTTTTCTCTGAAAGCCCAGTTTAAGTGCTTAACACTTGTTGTTGTTGAGTGCTAATAAGTGGCGATGTTTTTTCCTGAGCATAGTCCGCGTTTTTTCACCGGAAATGAACATTAGCCATTGTACTTAGAACTGTTGAAGAAACGATTTCAACCATGAATTTAAAGCTATAAGCCTTGTGAGCTGAATTTGACGCTGCTACTTGAATAGGCCCTGCATCGTCCTTCGTTGGATGTTCTGCAAATCGAAAATATTTTTGTGGTTAATGGTTTGGTGGCTTCCAAGAGGTAAGAGGGAGGTCCAAATTTTTCAATGGAGTGTTTTTAACAAATAAAAGGAACCACGAAACATGATAGAGTGATCGCTCTTCGACAGAACACACTTAAAATTCGTTTGACGTGATAATAGCTTGCAACATTCGCGCCTACATATTTACAATATATGGGCTTTTCGAATTCAGGAAGTAAATTTACCTTTCACAAAAAGATGCACTGTCTTCTGTCTTAAGTCAACTCGCGTCGCAGCAATGCAGAAATACCGTCCTCTATCGCTGGACGTCACGTTTCTTATGTTAAGAGAACCATTTTTGTGCACCTTGTACTTTTCGGCATCCAGTGGCCGCCTTCCCTGGTCATACTTGAGCCATGTAATTTTAGGCTGTGGGCTGCCTGTGGCCGCACAGTGAAACCAAACCGACTCACCAATGAATGCGGCTTGATTTTCCGGCTCATGCAGGAATCTCAAAGGATCTGTTGAAAATCGAATTGGATTAGGGATGGCACGATTCTAACCAAGAGTGGCAATAGGTTTGACGTTGGAAGCTCTCTAAAGATGTCTACAGGTTATTACTAAGTGCTCTGTCCTGTGAACAGGGCGATTAAGAAACGCCCACGGCTACAGCACCGATAAAAAATGCCATAAAAGAATAATGTTATCGTTTAAAAGAGGAAACATTATCGCGTTGCACGTGCGGCACGCATTTACAACACTTCCCGAAGAACGTGAAATGACCAAATTCAGAGTCTCCTCGACAACGTGAGAAGACAACAGTATATATTTCATTTTTTATCCGTCCTTATAAATTCAGTTATAGAGTGTTTTCACTCAAGTGATCAGGAACCTTGTTTTTCCACCGAAGCAAAAGGAAACGTTCGCATGATAATAGGCTCGATTCCCGGAGGATTAGTTAGGCACACCAACATGGCTGCCGTGACGTCACGTGAAAACACTCTTTAGGATACTTCGGGCTATATTGTACTACATAAACAACATGGAATAATCGTGAAATACTTAACTGATACTTTAGTTATATCTTAGTTAGGGACGCTTTTGCCGCCTTAGTTGTTGTCGTTTCTTTAACTCTCTAATGACAACGAGGCTGCTTTTTAGTGAGCTCGAGTCGACCCTCTTTAAATATAAATATCGTGTTACTGTAACGTTATAGAAGTCATCATCGAAAAAAGGACACTTCCTTTCGTTTACTCGAGTCAACATTCGCCGTCTCCTTTTGCATCACACTTGAAAGTGTGCGACATTTCCGACACTTTCAGTCCTAGCAGAATAGCAGGACGTATCGAACCTAGTTCAGCGGCCTCTTCACGAGTCTCCTATAGCTTAGAGGCCGAGCGTCCGAACTTGTAATCGGAAGAGCGTCGTCATAGCCAGACTCCACGGATCACAGTCCGAGTAAAGTCAATTTAACGATGATCGCAGGCGCAAGGTTTTCAAAATGGCATGGTGCGCCTGTGACCATCGTGACGTCATATTACTTACCATAAACAGAAACGTTGACATACGCTGTTTCAGAGCTGAAGGCGTTAGAGCCATTACAGATGTATTGACCGGCATCGGTGAGTGCCACTTTTTTAATAACCAAAGAGTTTCCATGGTTCTCCGCTCGGGCTGGCAACTCGTCTGAACCTTTCTTGGACCACGTGACTTTGATTGGCGGTATTCCATGGAATTCGCACGTAATTTTTCTCCTTGAGCCCAGGAACGCTTCGATGCTATGTTTGTGCGAATGGCTCAGTTTTACAACGTTACTTTCTGAAATGAGATGATTGACAACTCACATCTTTCTCTATCTCAACTTGAGGTGAGCGTAAATGCGGCTGTGTATCGTTACTTGATCGGAATTTAGGGGACATTTTCTGACGTCAAATGTATGCAAAATTGTCGCGCATCTAACTATGTGCATTAAATGTGGTGTCTCCGAAACGTCACAAGTGCATAAATTAACTTTTGAATTTATTATGGCGATAAAAATGTAAAGGTAACTTGGTCTAAGTAAACGAGGCGCCACTTATTTGCAAAAGCTCCTGCTCTTACTCAACACGAATCGCATTTTGAAATAGAGCAGCATACCTATGACCCGCAGAGAGACCTGAACTTCTTTCAAATCTCCCATGTTAGCTGCGATACAAAAGTAATGTCCAGCATCTGCCATACGCGCATCTCTTATGTGGAGATTTCCATTGGCCAGTTGCTTCAACCTCTTTTTGTCCATTCCTCCCTGCTCCTTTACCCAGGTTATCGTAGGTTCTGGTGTTCCTGTGGCGTTGCAGCGCAACACTGTAGATTTCCCTATCGCTACCGTTGTGTTTTTGGGTTTCGTTATGAACTTTACTGTAATGTCAAATGAAAACAAAATGCTGACTTAATTACGTTTACCAAGAGATTAAGATGTAAGAGTACGGAACCCCCGTTCCCCATCATAGTTTTTTAAATCTATTTTTAGTTTCCCAAAGCTATTTTAAGTTCTCGTTCCCAATGCCGCGCATATTTAAAACTTCATTACGTGATTACAACTGGCCAATCAGGTTCTTCAAGATTAAAAAAAGAACTATCATTGAAAGAGGCCCATATATGGGGCATCCGTTCTCTTTCCTAATCCTCTTTTGCTTTTTCTACTATTTTTACAAAATTTGCCTCGTCAGCATATTATGCACACCGTAAACCAGTAAGTCCTCCAAAAAATCGGGACTAAGTAATTTTACCCAGTTTACTTGTTTCCTGCTCTTGGACGGCGTCCAATTTGGCTATATATATTGTCGATTACCTATGTGTCTGATCGATCAATAGTCTACCAGTTTAGAAGATTTTTTCGAAGTCTGGGATCGACCACTCATGACGAATAACGTCTCACAAAGTTATATGTGAAGTGGCGCCTTATCCTAGAGGATATTAAAGCTCTGCCATTTTCGGAGAAAATTTCAAAAGAAGCGCTTTCTCCTCAGTTACCTTAGGATCTTAAGCGTTGTTCCGGCCGGGTTCGAACTCGCGACTTCCCGCAAGAAAGTCTCCTGCACTCTCATCTGGTATGCTGGGCATTGATAACACGTGGCATACAACCTCATTCCCAGGGCTTTTCTCCGCCCGCCCTATTTTCGGCGGAGAAAAGCCCTGGGAACGTGGTTTACTTATCGCTTTTTTCACCAATCCCATAATACGATTCATTTGGTGGGGGGGGGGGGGGGGGGTTATTTACATTAGAAAAATTGATATCCAGTTCACTGAAGTGTCATACAGTCCCAAGAGTAATTAACTTGTATTGTTTTTATGTAAAGACCCTTGCTTTATGGGATGGTGAAAAAATAGTCAATTCACCACTTGCACAAGTCCCATAATACACCTCTTTTACCCCCCTCCCCCCCAAAAAAATCTGCATTGGCATTGTTTTCGACATCTCTTAGGACATTTTCATGTCCCATGAGAAATTGCAAACAATGGTTATGCAAAAGTTTTAAGGGGTAATAGAGATGTATTATGGGATTGTGCAAGTAGTGAATTGAAATATCTATGAAAATTTGAGCGCGATATCCCAGATGATCTCATGCAATTTCAGTTTCAAAATTGGGAGTTTCACCAAGAATGTCGGAAGAATAAGCGCTGTTTACCTCCTAATAATATGTCGGTTTTTTATGCAAATATTACACCGATCGAAATAATCGCGGAATTACTTTTGACTTTCAATTAAACACTTTATATTAAAAGGAAAACTACGCGAAAATCTCAAAAACGTCCCAAGTTTACCTGGTATATAGACCTTGCATTTCCTGGTCGTTCTTCCCATCAAATTGCTGGCGGTACACTCGTAAAAGCCAGTTTCCCTTGCTTCAACGTTCCTTATGATCAGCGTCCCGTTCTGATAGACACTATATGTAGGATCATTTTTTATGGATTTTTTCACGTGCTCGGACCATATTGGGCCAATGTAGTACCAGCGTACCATGGGAGGTGGTGTACCTGTTGCTAAGCAATTCAAGGACATTGCGAACCCTTTGACGGCCGGTGAACTGGTCGGAGGAGGTCTTATGATCTGAGGTTTCTTACCAACTGCACATGAGACAATCAGAAACAGCATCAGTCTGTCGATGAGACATTTACCATTTCCCTTACTCGTGGCTTATGGTTCATCTTGGACTCTTGCCAGA
>OX421455.1:5318428-5325928 GCA_949126865.1 Montipora capitata
TTTAGGCTGTTTCAATATTTGACCAACATTCGTTCAACAAAAGTTGAACAATAGTTGAACGGATGGCCGTTCAAACGGTTCCAACATTGCGCCAACAAAAGAACCAACACTTTCGCGAAATTTGATTGCGAGGAACTAAGAACTAGAAACCAGTCTCTCTCGTCCAGATAAATTACGCCATATTAACTTTTGCAGCCTGGTGTAAGCATGCGTGTGTGGCTCAGTGGTTAGGGCGCTTGCCTTGAGATCCGGGGATCCCGGGTTCAAGACCCGCTCTGACCACTCGTTGAATTTGTTCCTGGTAGTCCCTGGTTCAACTTCCCAGCTGCACTTGTAAATAGCTAACTGGTTTGCCTCCGGCCAGTTGGGGTTCTTAACAGTTGTAGTTGTTGTGTTCTGTTGTTTCGTTGATTGTGTTTCATTGGCCCTGAAAAGCCCCTATGGGGGAGCGGTCAATTAAGTATGTATTGTATTGTACAATTGGTCAACAGAGTGTGCAAACGGCTTCAACCTTTTCGAGAACAAAGGAAAAGTTGAATTGATGTTGAATGAAAGTTAAAACCGATTTAAACTTGATTCAACACACTTTCAACAAGCTTTCAACATTTTTTACGCATTCAGTAATGTTGGACGACGTATTCAAACGCACCGAATATTTGGTTCAACAAAGTGTTGAATGCATGTTGAACCTAATGTTGAAACCGTTTAAACGGGCCTTAAAATGGTCTATTATTCGGTACACAATGAAAAAGAGAGCCTTAAAGAAAAGACATTGCCAGAGAGATTTAGCCAGTGGCATTTACGGCACTGAGGCAAACACCTGGCTCAAATTGGAGATTTACCGAAAATCAAAGAAACTCGAAACAGTTTCACTACTTTCAATAACTGTACCATTTGGAAGGATTGAATCTACTTGACTGTTTCACGTAACGGCAATATTATGGTACCATGTGAAACACCAATAATTTCTTAACAAGATGAACTCATTGATGTGACGTAATAAGTCGCCATGACAACAAAACAGCCATGTGAAAACAGACTTAACTGATTAGAGTGTAATGTGAAGTGCTAGTTTTGTACCCCATGTAAATCATGTGAGCGTGAGCCCTACTAATGGAAATGGGCCCACACACCCTATGTTTTGTCTTTAAACGCCTACATCGAAAACACGATCTCGGCGACACCCAATTTTTATTGCTGGAAAGTGATAAGCAATTTTTTGGAGCGGATTCATAGCCACCTTCGCAACTGGAGAATTTGAAGTCACACAGTTGGGAGCAGGTCAATTTAAGCTCGTTTCTGGCCTGTTATATTCAGAGCCAGAAGAATGGGCATCGCTGGTCACTGTGTTCCCCACCCTGAGCTGGTTGCATCAAATCTCATTCTCTGAGAACCAAAGCACGGTACTCGCGGCAGGGGAAGACCAGCAACCACTTACATAGACACCCTTAGAAGAGATACTGGAGTCAGTAACACTGGCGAGGTTCGCGCCCTTATGAACAACAGGGACCAGTGGAGAGCAGCCATCCGTGATTCCCGAGTTGGTGTTGGCTAATACCCTCATCTGCAGTAGTAGTAGTAGTAGCAGCAGCAGCAGCAGCAGCAGCAGCAGCAGCAGTAGTAGTAGTAGTAGTATAGTAGTAGTAGTAGTAGTAGTAGTAGTAGTAGTAGTAGTAGTAGTAGTAGTAGTAGTAGTAGTAGTAGTAGTAGTAGTAGTAGTAGTAGTAGTAGACTTGACGTCATATGTGGGTTGAGTTTGTTGGTTCTCTACTCTGCACCGAGAGGTTTTTCTCCGGGTACTCCGGTTTCCCCTCACCTCAAAAACCAACATTTGACTTGATTTTCGTTAATTGTTAATTTCAGTTTACAGTGTCCCCAATTAGTGCTCCAGCGCTAGAACGAATAGACACTTAAACATGATAAAGTTCCTTTCCTTTCCTTTCCTTTCCGTTTGTCGTTTCACGTAAACACCTTGCTAAATCTCTCTTGTCTGTTATATGGGAATATTTTTTGATTATTCCAACTCGTTGTTCAATTTAGGAAGAAGTTTCTTATAGATTGACAATACCAGTTTTAAAGGCAAGACAAATGATCACTAAGATTCTCTGTTCAATCCTTAGTCGTCGTCAAAAGCACTTGGCTATTTTACGTTTTTTTCAGCTGGGTGCCGCGTAGCCTGATTCTCAGACGGTCCAGGGGCCCGTTTCTCGAAAGTCCCGAAAACATTTCGGGCCCGAAAAGTCATTTGTAAACTTGCCAACCACTTGTAAATGAACGCTTATCTTTTAACATGTTTTCAAGCTAACAAAAAGCAAACTGACTGTGAAGTTTGACGACTTAATTCCCCTCCGTCCTTGAGATACAGAGGAAATTGTGACACCCCAAAATGGCCCGTAAAGTTTCGGGACTTTCGAGAAACGGGCCCCAGGTCGCTCGTGTCACGCACTCTACTCCCTTCGGTGCGTGACACGAGCGACCTGAGACCGTCTGAGAATCAGGCTAGGAACCTCAAGATGATTTTTCCCCATTTAACCAACAAAATTATTGTTTTGTGGCGTTGCTATTGCCACAGCCGCAGCCACAGCTGTTTCTTAAGGGAATGGCTTCTCAACGAAATTCAGGTGAGACTTGTGTATCATAATGTCAGGAGACGACAGTTACGTAAACGTTTGTGATGTATTAGGCTTCACTAATAATTGAGGGCATTAAAATCTCTTGCCAGGTAGGTTTAGTTTTGAAAATAGGTTCAGCTACAATCTGTTTTGTTAGTGAGAATTATACAAATCTAATCCATTTCGAATTAAGTTCCCTAATCATCCTCGGACAATTGACCTCTTTGGCTTGTACGTTTTGTTTTCCCATTTCAGATCATGTGATGTTCTCAAGGGAATTTTCCTTTGTTTTTTCATAAGTTATGCGTACATAAGCACGTGCATAAGACCACATTTGAAAGAAACTGTTCTCTGGTCTGGTGAACACACGTTTCCTCAAAATCAGCAACCCGAGTACTGAGCATGCGCACTTGGAAAGGATTTGTTCTACAAAAAGTTCCATTCTCGTCACCAGAACCTATTTGAACCTTACGGCGCCTGCTCACTCCTCGTGCTAATATGAATGCACCAATTAGAGACGCTTTTGATTGTTCTTCACGAAAGCCAATGAGAAGACACTTTGTTTCCTTGTTCCCTAGAGCTCTTCTCTCCCTCAGTCAAGAGAAGAGCTCTGGGGTCAAGATTGCAAAAAGTTCGACCTTTGGACAGATTCAAAACGAAGAACTTATTCTCGTTCGCTCTTATCCTACCATTTCGATCCAAGGATCTGTAACTATTAGCAACGCGATCCATGAAAACCAAAAACAAAATCGATCAAAAAAATTGGAAAAAGATCAAATGCTCAAATCATCTTAATTAATCTCGTAACAGGAATAATTTCTGCATGATCCGGTTAAGTTAATTAGCGCTTCCTTTAACTCAGAAATTGTTGCGACAAATGAATGCAATTTCCGGCAGTGGATTAAGAACTCGACGAGGCATTTCTTGACATTTTTATAAGCCTAATTGCTGTAAAACTTGCTTATGGCATTTCACGACATGGACTCCAAAGGAGACTAATTTCTAAAATTATACAAAATATATGAACGCCTTTTCATGAGAAAAATATTCATATACTCTTTATTTTAACATCGGGCCCTAAAATACGATTTTCTTTTTCGAGTCATGCGATTTCTACTCAAAGTTTAATGAAAGACGAAGCAGCATTCAGTAAACATTTAATGGAACTCGACTCTCCCTGATCGGTAATTAACTTAAAAGTTCATGTTTTTAAATGAATTAAAATAGTGAGACGAAGTTCGTGATCGAATTGCGTGATATAAAAGACGTAATTACACTCGCGGGCGTGGAATAACCATTTTAAATCATTTCCCTTACTCAACTCAATACCATCAAAGCATTCTTTTTTGAAACCGTTAACATAATAACAAAGTTTTTCACACATTCTCAGATCCCTGCGGTGAACCTCAATTTTCCGTGCGTAATCGCAGATTTTCACAGTTCACACTTAGAAGTGACACGTCAACGTGTGTCGATAATGCGATGAAAATTATAACAATATTCGAGTTATTAAATATATCATGATGCGCAACTTGTTCCAAACGATTACTGAAGGCGGCGCTAGCGCTTCTAGCTCTCAAGTGCCGGCATTCAGAGACCATCTCGATTTTCAGGAGGCTGTATTCAAGTATCAAAGAACCTTAAAATTGACATTATTAGTGGAACTGGTGAACTGTAAATTACATGGTAAGGCGTGGCTTCCACGACGCACGGGAAATGGAAATGGGGGTGCTTATATTAAGACGCTCAACAAAACACCGGTCAGGTCAATTACATGAACGGATTGTTTTGAGGTTGAAAACAACATGAAAATAACTAAATTTAGGCTTTGACGATAACGTTGGTGTACTACAGTTCTCATGATAGCACTGAGTTACACTCCTTGCTTAAACTCCCTAATTACGAAATACTTCGATACGGCAAAGTTATATCAAAAGTGGTGTTTTCTTCCTTCGTTCGGTTGGGAAAGTGTGTACCACCTTAGCTTTCCAAGAATAGCATTTCTATGACAATCCAAAGGCCTCATGGGTATAATGTTCTATTATATATATTTTACACTAGAATTTTTCCTTTTTGTTTAAATATATATATTTTAATTTAATTTTATTTTGTAATGTATTTTAAGGTGGACTAGCTCGTATGGTTCGTCAGTTCCTTTCTAGTCTTCCTCTTTGCACCATTTTTTTCTTTCTTTACTTGTTAATGGTATCGTGGTTTTGTAATTTTCCTTTAATTTCTATTCTTATTTTTATTGATATATATATTGGTTTCTTTCATTACGTTGTGCAAAGAAAACAAGATAAAATTAAAATTAAAATTAAAATTAAAAATTAAATTAAATTAAATTAACGGTATCGATGTCTGGAGTAAAAACTAAAAATTTATCGTCGAGTACTCGCGTTCCCCACATAACCTCATGTCGTCGGTTTAAGAACGGTGAAGAAATTTACAAAATTAGATACGCATGGGCGGGGCGAGCTAAGCCATTCTTTTTGCTCATTAAAGCTATTTACTTGTGTCGAACTCGTTCTCATCGACGGTTAAACTCTGTACGACGTGAAATGCAAAACAAAATTGTCAGTTGAAAATGAATTTCTGCGCGGTACAAGTTTTTTTGCCCTTCAGTAGCGCATTGCGCAACTCTCATTGGACAATTTGAAACACTTGGCCAATGAGAGTGCAGAATATAATGCGATCGCCATCAAACTATAACGACCGTAGCCACACATCTAGCTGAGCGCAAGGGAAGATTATAGAAAGCCGAACAATATTTGGAATTTATCCGCCAAAATCGCTGTGTGGTCCCGGAGCGGAGTTGATGTGATAGGAAATTTATCTGGCCCTAAGGCTGTGGCGTTTTTATGGCGATTCGGACCGTTGCTTTGTGATGCGAGAGCAATTTGTGGGACGAGATCGCCGCGAGTCACCAGCCTTTCTTCTCTTTATGAGGGGAAATGACAACTAACGACATCGTAAAAATTCGTAAGCCACAAACCCGTCTAAAACAAACACAGTTTGCCCTCCGATTTCACAGAAAAGACCAGGACAACTGTACGTAGAGGTAAGTGAAATTTACTTCTACATTGACAGCTTATTTTAGCATTTATAAGCTCAAAGTTAATTTTCCCATACAAAGGGTATAAATCGTATACCGAGCTTGGGCTGCCTGTGGTAGCCTTGGATACACTCGGCAGCGGAAACAAGACTACGCATTGATCTGCCCAATCTGATGATCTGGAAATCAATTTGTCAGTGTTTGCGAAAGAGGTAGAAAATGAAAGGATATTCCAAACTGATCGCGTGCAGATTATTTCAGTCGACTACAAGGTAATCAGCAGAGTGGACAATAACTTGTCACATAAACTGGTCCTCTAAGAAGGTTTAGAATCAACGAAATTTGAAGAAAAACAATTGAATGTCTTAAGAATCAAGTGAAAAATGTATAATCCCAGCCTTAAATGGGGGCACTTATCGAACTTGTCTCTGCAAATGACATCAACTATTCTTTTCTACCTTCTTAACGCCTTCCTATTTACGTAAACCAGCGTTTGAGGTAAAGATAGCTGTGGCCTATCGAGTGGAAAGGGAGACGCGATTTTCTAGCACAAAGGAAGCAGCTTAGATATCTAATACATATCTGACCTGAATTTTTTCACGCAAGAAAAAGGTGCTTGTTTTTAAGAAAGAGTAGAACTTAGGTCAAACATGAAAGTTCAGTACAATGACAGATGAGTCGGATATTTTTTTTACTTTCTAATAAGTTGTAAATGTTTGAGCATCTTAGTTCTCTTCACGGTGCTTCCTTGTTTTCTCAATCTCTTAGTCGACTCCAGTATTTTGCGATAAACAAAACAGTTTTGATCTTATTTATGTCTGGATTTGTTATTTAAATACTGAAAACCTAAGGTCTTACCAACAGCGGAGCGACAACAGATGAAACTATACTGAAAAGTAGCTGTATAGCCTTTGCAAAAATAACGCAAATTGGTCACAAGGATAGAATTATTTTCTAGAAGTGAATACTCCAACTTTCTCACAGTGAGAGTTTTCTGGTAGAGTTCTTCTACGAAGTAAGTTTAGCAGTGGAATTATTTCAGTTAACACGTGCAATAATCGGAGAAATCGATGATGTCAGTTGTGTGCAATTCTCGCTGCATGAGCGTATGTACATAATTTGCTAATCGTTGTGCCAAATATACCAGATAATATCAAGTTCAGTTTGATTTGACGACTCTTCCCCAGTTTATAATCGATTATAAATTCTAAATTGTACCAGGAATGTATGAACTCATTATAGCGCTCTTAGCTCTTGCCACCCAACACTAACACTCACTTTATCAGATTATTATGGCGGATGTTGGGTTGATTATTTCAAGATGTGACTAAATTTAACAAGCTCTTCGATCTTTTGAAGCAAATCTGTTTATAACGCGATGCCTTCCTCAGGAAAAAACTCCTACCCCTTTAATGTGAAAATTGTACTGAATGTTGAATTTATAAGTTTAATCATTTCAAAACTATTAGCAGTTTCATCAAGTCTCGGAACTTATAATTTCATTTTATATACGATGAAATGAAAAATTAAACCTCTACCAGTCTTGAAATACACGCTAATGTCAAAATTTAATCATGATATTTTGGGGTTAGCAGGTTCCGAAGCAGTACACATGTTTAATATCATTCATAACAAGTTCGCCCTGATTTAATTACGTGTGATTTACCTACCTAACAAAACTAGCCACAACCAGCTACCCACATATGGTTGGTTGGTTGTACTTCGTAGAATAAACCACGCCATAGTACGAAAAATATCAAGTTGCGACTTCCCCAAAGTCTCCGTCCCACTTGGTCGAGAACAAGTTGAAACACGTAAAACTGCAGATGCTCT
>OX421455.1:5330928-5350928 GCA_949126865.1 Montipora capitata
GAGCAATTTAGGCGTTCCAGTCTGCATGAAATCATCTCTCACCTCTGTCTCGAGAAGACCAGACACGCACGGTTCTTACGTTACGTTTATGCCCCTGTAGAATCAACCGAAATCTCAACTCCTTGTCAAAAGTTAACCAGCATCTTAATATCTTTGGTAGGCTACAATACTGGTCACATTTGTGGGAACACCCATCGCCGTTTCCCCCTTCCTTCCTGAATGGGGGAAGGGGGATGTGGTATAAGCTACGATCTTGTAACACGATGATTCTGACCATTCGCTAAGTGTTCCAACTAAATATGTCTAGTATTGTAGGTTAAATTGGCATTTCTCTTCAATAAATTAGATTTGTTATAGTTCTAGTTCCGCGAGGTCCTTAAAATTTACTTCGGAAGCAGGGATGGCGCAGTGGTGAGAGCACTCGTCTCCCACCAATGTGTCCCGCGTTCGATTCCCAGATTCGGCGTCATATGTTGGTTGAGTTTGTTGGTTCTCTACTCTGCTCCGAGAGGTTTTTCTCCGGGTACTCCGGTTTTACCCTCTCCTTAATTAAAAACCAACCTCTGATTTGAGAGAAGGGTTTTCAATTGATTGTCGAAAGTAATTAGTGAATTGCTTTGGTTTTGCATTTACTTCACTCAGTGATTGGTTCAAAGTTCTCGCGCCATTTTTTCAACCAATGAGAAGTGAAACCAAAACCAATTGTGGCTCGCGCGTGCACATTTTGCCGTGCTTTACTGCCGTGCTTTGTGTCGGCTACGTGTAATTAATTCGAGTTTTGATTGGTTTACTGGATTGTCTCCGTCCTTTTTGATTGGCCAAAGTAAATACTTTGGTTTTGGTTTTACGACAGTCGATTGAAACTCGCTCTATGTGTTGATTTCATTTCATTTCTGTACAGTGCCTCAAATTCGTGTCTTGGCGCTAAATGCACATGACACTTAAAGTTCATTGGCCTGTTGGAGACCCCAGATCCCAAAGCTTCGAAAAGAAAAACTGACGGATATCTTCAAACGTGCCAGCAGTATAAGTGTCCCGAGAGCATTATGCACTTTGAAATGCTGAAGAGACTTATTTAAGGACAAGGGCATCACTCGAAAAACTGCGAATGCTCCTCGCAGAATTCGAACCCACGAGCTTCTTATAATACTTGTTCGAATGCTTATTTTATATTTTCAAAGCTCATTGATTTTTTCAATCTTGAAAAGCACCTCGCGAGATGTAGCACGTTTGCAAGCCTAGGGTAAAGAGGTTCCCAAACCGGGAATACTTATTTCTAACGGTATAGTGATCTATTATCTACTTACGTCCATTAAAGTGCGCATCCTACGGTTAAGTAAGGGTCGAAGGTCGAACTAGTGGGAGATGGATTATGGCACGTCTTTGCCAGCAGAACGTAATTTCCTAGCTGTAATATCAACTTTGTTCAGCTGCATCTTCCTCAAAATATCACACATCGATGCAACTGGAAAAAATTAACAAATAGTTGTCCATTTTTCCTTTGAGTTACCGCAATGGGCAGGTTGTTTTCAACAAACTTCCGGACACAATAAATCTCTGGAAACCATGACCTTTTATTTTCCGTTTATGAAGATTATTGCATGAACGATCTCCTGGAATTTCACTCCACCAGGCGATTTATTTTACCTTGAAGAACAGCGTAGATCATTGTATGCATCAATCCGTCTATTTATTTTCACTCAGATCTCTATACCGCTCCAAGTTTTGCCTTGCATGCGTTGCGTCCAAGGAATTAATTTCTCAAGTGGCTTTCAGGGTAGCCTTAATCTGAATTCCTGATTCAGTGAAACCTTTTAATTCCCTGAACCCGGGATCTCAGCAAACCAAAACGTTGAGCAATTAACAGCTTTTTGAAAACGGATATGATAATATTTTAGGCCATTTCTTAGCAATTGATCTTATCCCTTGTGGCGATAGCCTCAGACTCGCAAAGTGATCGTCAATTATGAGATAGCTTACATTTAACAATTTAACATTTTACTCGATCTAAATCTCAAAGGGTTAAGCGCTGTAGCACTGAGATGCTCTTTCAACGCGGTGGTTTTTGGGAGTGAGTCTGGAAAAATAAATTTTATTTCCAGCACCTCGCGCGGGAGAAAGCAAGCAGTTTTCTGGTCAACAGAACTTGATTCTCCAGAAAAATAAGTGACTGTTTGGCTTGTGGACGAACAATTCATTTTTAAAATCTTATCGTTTATATCGGAGCATCACAACATTTACGCATGTTTTAGCCGAATATTTCAACGAGAGGAAAAGGTGCTCATGACACAATGTCTTCGCTTTGCCCCGTAAGGATAAAAGCTCATCCCGAGATTGCGAGCCACCGATCGCTTTTAGGAGGTTTTCACGTGACGTCATCGACGCCATGTTGGTGGACGAAAACAAAAGATCTCTCATTAGCTTCTTTTGTTCGTCCACCAGCAGTCGTTCATTTCACTATTGTTATTGGTGTCTCTAGAGGTTGATTGAAAACGTCCTATACCAGCCCCAAGTTAAAAAGTTCTCGCCCTCACCACGTACGGATAACTGAAAAGTTGCAGCGTTGGACCAGAGGGTATAAAGATTATAAAGGTTTCCAAAGGAATACTTATTTCTAAAAGTATAGTAATTTTCTGCTATCTTCTTATGTTTATTAAAGGGATCCCTTTTCACTAGTAGCTCAACGTATTCGCAGCAACGACGACATTACGGCCATGACAACGACAACGCCACAAAATAATAATAGGGACCTTAAGCAAGGACGACGACGACGGCTACGAGAACGTTGTCTAAAAATATTATTTCCCGTTACTGTAATAATTTTGCGATTACTCCAAGTTGCTCGGCATGGCGAATATGAGACCACATTCCAATAATAAAATTGGTAAGAACGGTGTAGGTATTTAGAGAGAAAACTGAAAATTCATCGTCAAGTGCTCTCGTCCTCCACATGACCTCAAATTTGATCATTTCACGTCGTTGTCAAGACAAGAACGATAAAGAAATGTCTCAAAATGTAAAACGCACGTGCAGGGCGTGCAAAACTATTGTTTTTGCTAATTAAACCTATTGTTATGTGGCGTTCTCGTAGCCGTCGTCGTCGTCCTTGCTTAAGGTCCCTAATATCTTTGGTTGACAGAGAACAAAATCGTGCTGCACGGGCATGCGGCACGCTTTTTAGAGCATATTTTGCAATGCACTCCTTAGCGACGACATAAAATCACCAAATTCGAGATATTGACGACAACTTGAGAATTCTTTCTGTACTCTGAAACCGCTCGTAAAATTCATTTTTTCGGATACTTCGCCCACATTGTACCACGTCAACGAGATGGAACTGAATCGCAAAAGACTCACGATAGTTCAAAGCTGTATTTGCGGTGACGTTTTCGTCAACGTCACAGTCTTAGATCTTAAAGTCTTTATTATGTAGTTTGTGCTCTCCAAACCACCACGCCGTTCAAGTTTACGCGTGCGCACTTGCTTAAGGTCATAAAATGACAACATTCTCGTCACCAGAGCCTCGGGTCGACCCGAGGCTCTGCCGGAAACTCTCTGTAGGAGAACATGCGCCGTAGGGTTCTTATAGCCAAAAATTGGCTATTTGAGCCTTACGGCACCTGCTCACTCCTCGTGCTAACATGAATGCACCAATTAGAGACGCTTTTGATTGTTCTTCACGAAAACCAATGAGAAGACACTTTGTTTCAGGCTTCCCCAGAGCTCTTTTCTCCCTCAGTCAAGAGAAGAGTTCTGGAGTCGAGATTGAAAATGACAATAGGAACTGGCGAAATCTCATGTTGAATTCTAAGCATTCTAGACTTATGGGAATCAACACCAAACGCACCGAGTCGAACTGAATGGGCATTTTCTTGTAAACGAGCTCTTCGACTGTCTTCTTTTATTGATGATCTGGTCATTTTATATCATTTATTTATTTATTTTCATTCTCTTTCATTTTGAAACATCGAAAAAGACAAAAACGGACTAAAAAGGAATTCTGAGGTCAGTTAAATGCGAAAAGACAAACCATAGCAGTCATATGTTAAGTACATGACTTTATTTCAGAGCGTACAAAACAAAGCAAAATGAATTATCTTATACTCAACTTAAATAGTTGATGATTCGTGATAACGTAAAAAATCGTCTCCATTCTTCGCCTGCAAGTTCCAAGTTTAATAACGGCATTACTACTGTTCAGAAAAAGGAAAAAATAACAATGCAGCGTGCACAAAAGTTGAAAAACATTAATTGGTTCGGGCCATAGTTGTCTGCATGCCATGCGAACCTGTTCTGGCTTGTCACGCAATTGTCCATGACAGTGGAAATTATCGCGTCACAAGCCATTGGATCGTCGGCCCTAAAGGCTGACTGCCTGCATGCACCAGTTAATTCATCTGTGACAAACATCTAATTCAGTAAGCGCAATATGGCCAGACATGCGCAGGCCAGGAGGCTGTAGATTGGCTGAATTTGCGTGGAGGCCTTAGAATCAGAAGGTGTTTCGTTTCCTTCTTGCAGCGTAAACGAGATCTTGGCAAACGGTGTGTTAGCGTTTTCTTTGATCTCCGTGTTACTGCTTGCTGTGATCAGTGTGATTACGTCTGGAGGTGTGGTTGGACTGTTCTGTGACATGAAGTTCATTCCGCTATCTGTCCCGGCATCCCATGCCGGCAGACTCATCATTCCGCTCTTCTTCCATTCGCCATTGGATCCACAAAGGTCGTAGCTGTCGACTCCAATGAACCAATCAGGCGAAGGCGCGAGCATGGTAATGAGGGACACCTTGGAATACATGCCCTTAACACTGACCATCATGCTCCAGGTTCCTGGTGTTTTCACCTCTGCCGAGGCCTTGTAAGCCATGTGCACGTATCCGGGCTTCTTATAATTCTTGATTTCGTTGTACAATGTATCAGTGGCACCTATAAAACGAGGACAATTTGTAAACTATATTTCATAAACTCATTTAGAATTCGATTGCCGATCATCGGGTGAGTATCACATTAAGCGCATGCGCGTGGATACCATTGAAATACTGTGTACCATTCTCCAGTTACAGTGAAATATATCATTTGATTCAAATAATCACATTTATCTCTTCATTAAACAAAAATAGAATGCTGCGTAATACCGTATTCTCTCATTGAGAGGTCGTATCAAGAACTCGTGCTTCGTGCTTCATCGAAGTATTCAGACAGCAAGGGTCAGCAAGAAACAATACAAGAACCCGGCCTGTGGCCTTGTGCTTTTCATATTCTTCTCGGTGTCTTGATACCTCGATGAAGCAGCCGCGCTCGTTTTTGAAATAATACTTACGCAAACGTGAAATTGAAAATGATTATATTTAAGTTCCTCGCCTGGAAGCTGCTCTATTTTGTGAGAACAAAAAATGATAATTTCCCATTCAAAGACTAAAATATTTGCATGCATCATACCATCGCTATGCAGTCTCCCAAACAAATATTAATATAAATTAGCATAATTATGACTGTAAAAGATAGTTAGGGTTCGTCTAGTAATCTTAGGAATTTGCCTAACTTTAACCCAACAAAACACTAACGCCAACTTAAGGACAACAATGATTGCTGTAAATACGCAGTTGACAATAAACTTGTCGCATCACAAATGATCTGCAAAAAGTATGTTGGCTGAATTTCTGACTGACGTTTATCGCCCCAGCAACTTAAGAAACGTTATTACTCCTCGATGCACTATCGGCATACTTAGAGTTTTCTCTTGGTTTTCAAACATCAAGCAAAGGGTAAACTAATTAAGGATTAGGGTATGCTCGCATTTTCATAACTCAGTATTATATAGTTCTTGACCCAGGTGAGGAAAGCACTTCGTGGTGCCTATCAAAATCGCCGTCCACCGTGACCTGAATAGTTTCACGATGGTGTCATTTGACTAAAACTACCAGAATTCAGCTTGTTTTTCTTTTCTTATTTATATTTTGTATTCCCAGTGGGGTAAAAATAACAATCGCTCCAATTAGCATGAGACAGGCAAAACCTAAAGGATTCTGGTACTTGTAGTCAAATGGCGTTATCAGGCAAATGTCCTATTCCAGGACAATTATTTACTCTTACGTTTGGTTGGGAGTTCAACAGATCCCTCCTTAATAATTTATGGGCTTTCTTTGGGTAGTTCCGGCAAGCTATCCTTGGCTTGCACCTGATATCATTGGTGGCCACGTTAGTGTTCTGAAATATAGCGAAAAAGTTTTTTCGGAATTTGGCTCTATTATTATGCAAAACGGGAGCGACATTTTGCCTTTTTTTCACCAATATGTCTGTCTAATCACGTGAGTACAAACCAAGAATGCAAGTTGTTCTGATTATTTATTAAATTCCACTTAATTCTAATTAAGATTAATTTCCCCTACGGGAGTGTAAAGTAGAAAGAACTTATGATGTACCTGTTTCTGCAACCATCTTGACCCCCGTTGAAGCACGAGTCATTGGACTCCAGAATTTATACTTGTACGAGTGTGTGGCACCGACGGGGGGCGAGAAGTGAGCACTTTGTGGGAATCCATTCGGGTGACTTTCCTGGGTCCACATGGTTTGAATCTCGACTTTGTAAGTCCCTTCACCACTGCACATAGTCATCGCAGGTTTGTTTATCCTTGTTATCATCACCTTTCCAAGGGTGGCGATCATTCCCATCGCAGAGTTGTTGAAAGGGGTGTCAGAGGCAGCAGTAATAATTGAAATAGTTTCTACCGGATTGGTTGCAGCGTCGGCGGCGTCAAAGGCAGTGCCATCATCCGTCCCTGCATCCCAGGGGTGTAGCATGTCCACCATCATACTGTCCAGCCACATTCCAGATGAGGTGTTGCAGAGGTTCATGTTCATGATACCCGTGAACCAATCAGGCGATGGAGCGATCATGGTGATAAGAGACACCAAAGGGAAGTCCTTCGTGACTTCGACGCCGAGGTTCATGACATGCTGAGTGCCGTTTATGGGGCCGGGCGCCTTGAACGTTTTCCAGGCCGTTTTCTTGTACATTATGGCCATCATCAGTTCTTTTTCCAAAACCGTTACATTACCTGGAGGAAGAAAAGGACCTAAGTCAGTAACAAACAAAATCAAGTTTAATAAGAGATCAGCAGACCAAAAACACTGGGGTGGAATAGAAGGTAAGGATCATTGACATTTTCACCTTCCCCGTCCCTCTTGTATTCTGTTTCATCCTTGACGTAACCTACATAGTGGCGCCAACCATTTCTACGACGCATGCCGGCAAAAGAACTTATATTGGCCTACTGTTGGGACAACAATAACCACCCAATATGACACAGAATTAATAATATATTTCATTGGAATAGGGTCAACGACGGGGGATTCAATCTCTTTATTTTTTCTCTTTGAAAACAAACAATATTATATAGTAGCAGGGGTTGTGAGAAATTCTTATTCTCGAGGACTAGAGAGTTCCATAATGACCTATCTCTGAAAATTTGAGCGCGATATTCCGAATAATCTCTGAGCAGTGAAGCTTTGAAAATTCGACATTAGGGACTTTAAGATCTACGACGGCGGCGTCGACAAAAACTTCACCTCCGTTTTAAATCTTTCACGAATATTCCATCGCGTTCGCGTCGTTCAATGTGGGCGAAGTATCCTAAAAAAAATATAGGTGCGAGTGGAATTGTAGAATGAGAGATTTGCATTTCTATGCTCACGTTGTCATTAAAACCCTCAAATTTAGTGATTTCACGTCGTCGTTGTGCAGAGTACGGCAAAAAATGCGTACCAACACTATTATAGTGCAACACTATTAGTTGTCCTCTTTTAACCACTGACATTACAGTTTTGCGGCGTTCTCCTCACGACTGTTCGTTCGTTATCAAAGCTAAAAAGTAGTAAAATTAGAGATTTAACTAAGTTTAACAAGTTCTTTACATTTTAAAGTCAATTTGTAAATAGCATGGTGCCACGTAATGCAAACAATGACATCAGCACTGAACCATTTCCATATTGGGCCATACGTGCAGTCAATTAGTCTCTCTTATCTTTGAAAAGAAGCCGATGGGAACGCGAAGTTGTAAGCAATTTAAACTCGTTAATTTTGTGGCAAGTACATCAATTCTTAACTATCGTGACGACGAGGCAGTTTCGAAAATACAAAAATTTGGTTTTATCAACGGAGTTGATAAACGTAAATTGGCCACCGTACAGAGATTCTAATCTCTGTACGGTGGCCAATTTACATTTATCAACTCCGTTGATAAAACCAAATTTTTGTATACTACTTCCCCACCGAAGCAGCACCACAGTTTCTTTAGAAACTACCCCTTCATTCAGTTTCGAAAATAATTTGTCAGAACAGTATCAAAAAATGAGACGAGGTGATAAGAAGAATATCGCTAAAAAAATTCAGCACATTTATTTTATGGCACCGTTTAACATGTCTATTACTGTGACGTCACGGCAGTTTCTTAAAATATTTGTTGGGAAAAGTCTCGATAAGGTGGAAAGAACATCGCTGTGTAAAGGGCGAGCTCTTTTACTGTAGGAAAAGTTTACTGAAAAAGTACCTTTTATATTTAATCAACGGACAACTGAGTGGCACGGAGCTAGCAACGAATCGAAGACGTTGATAATTAGAGCGAGAACCCTACAAAACGATAGCTATTTTTTTGACAACAGGGATGGCTTTGTATCTTTAGTGCTGTCTCCGCCAGGTGACGACGGCGTGAACTAGGTTTATGGAGGACGAGGGAATCCGACGCCAACTTTTCAACTTCCTCTCTAAACATCGACCACGTTTAAATTAATTTTGATTTATCGTAGAAAGATGTCAAAACAGTTCGAATGAAAAAATGAGGACAATAAGAGAACATGATCGCTGATTCAACTGGGGGAACTACATTTTGAAACAATCCGAGAAACTTTATTCGCAAATTGTCCTGGGAATTTTCGTGAATTTTCTGTTACTGTTATCAAAGCCATCATTGCATGATCCAGGGACAAAGTCATAATTATAAACTAACTGTTCAATAATTTTTCCTGACCTCCACCCCTTTCCAACTTAATCCTCATGATTACAGTGCCAAAACAAAAAGCCTATCACGAAAACGAGAAAAATCTCGAAAACGGCGAGGCTTTAATAACGGATATAAAAAGTTTACCCACCATTTTCTGCCACCTCTTTGACTCCCGGAGTCGCGTTCATCCCAGGTCCCCACATCGAGTAATCGCCCTCGTGTGAGATTCCAAGGATGGAAGAAAAATGACCATCTGACGGGAAAGCGTTTGGGTGTGTGTCATTACTCCACATGCCATAGAATGACAACCAATAATTGGCTACTCCTTGGCATTTGTAAGGGCCAGCTGCATTCGTTGCTGAGAGGAAGCTCAAAAACACTACTAACAAAGGAATCTTCATCATTCGGCAGTCGACGCCCGCTCTGCTTACACCACTGACTGGCTTCGAGATGATAGAGGTTTATAGAAAAGCACACTCACTTAAGAATGGAGTTGCGGTTATATTGCTTCAGAATTCTTGTTTACGTCATCTGGGTGCAGTTCTTTCTTGTGTTCCTGCCGTTGAAGGATTAAAGTTCTTTCATTGGTTTGTTTGCCTTGCATCGTCATAAACAATTTTGTAATCTAGTTTTGACAATTCTGAAGTCTGAACACGTCATCCATAGGAAAAGTCACTGTGTAGTTACAGATATTATTTGTTAAACTTTGTTTCAGAAACCCTGTTATGAAAAACAAAGGCGGGACTGATAAATGTACACTCGGGGATTCGGACTTAGCAATAATGTCTTGCGACTTCTCGACGACAAGAAAAGATATTTGGAGCTCCTACCCCTGCCTTAAAAATTACTATAACATAAAAGTATTTTCACAGCCTTTTGTTGAAATGTTCTTCTCTCAAAGTGCTAAGTAACCATGAGTTCATTTTTTTGTTTCCGTGGTAACATAAAAATGCAGGCAAAGATAGGAACAATTAAGCCTAAATAACTTTTTGTTGCTATTGTATTGGCTACCTTTGTCAACCAAACACGCATAGTTTTTTGTCAATAATGAATTATTTAACGTGCTCAATTACTATTTGTAAGCAATTTTTAAAGCAATTTTTAAAGCAACTTTGAACAAGAATATATGGAGACAATAAGTTTCGATCCGTCGTCGTTTGAGCGAAAGCAAAGGTTCTCTCTCTTGCATATCACTTCTCCAGCCGAACATTCCTTTGCCATTCTCGTCCTAAAAACGATGTGGAATGATGACCGAATTTGGGGTTTTTGCGGATAAACAAAAGCACCCGACTATAAATTTTTCGTTTCTTGTTCTCTCCGTATACTTTCACGTAGCTCATTTTAGTTTAATTAACTATTTACTGATTGAAGTAAACTTGGTGTGGTTGTTGACGACAGGATATTTTTGTGTTTCCCTGACAAAATGAAACCGCGACCCGTTTAAAACAGATGGTGATCTAACTTCAGTGAAATTGAAAGCTTGATATTAAACTTGAGGATATTCATGTCGGAGGGTGTGTTCACGTATCGTAATCGCTTTTCGTTGTCAATATCGAGAGTGTTCTTCAGGTTTCATGGCCCAAGGAGAAACTAAAGAAAGCAAGTGTTTTGAAAGGTTGATTTAAAAATTTATCCTTGCATGAATAAGCAAACGAAGAAATAGGCTCGGCAGACTAACCTCAGTCAGATACAACGTTTCGACTCTCTTGCTTTTGCATGTCATCATTACGAGTCAGTAGTGAGAAAACGTTGCAAGTTTTTCAAACCTAGCGGAAAAATGTATCCCACAAGTCTTACTTGATTTATCTCAAAGTTTCTGGCAATGTCGACGACTGAAGATTCGCGTCTCGTTTGCTAAATCGAAGGAAACCACACGAAATAATTGTTCCGCTTTGAGTATCTTACACGTACTTAGATTAATTAACATGGTTTAGTTCTCCCTTTGTTGAAACGACATTCCAATGCATTAAAGTTTTAATACCAAAAACCAAAAGACTTGGTCACTAATTTTCTTTTTGTACCTGAGTTCCATCTGTGTACTGTACAGTTGCCAAACCCTGAAACATTTGTGGAGAGAAGCGAAATTTCCAAGTATCCAGACGTTCAGAATGTCTTAAAAGTGGATAAAGCAATTACGCTATTTGTGCATGTTTGCGTTTGGATTGCTTGCAGCCAGCTCATTTCCAACGCAGGCTCATGGAATACTTGAAGGAAATACCCCCCTTCCCTCGTTGACAAGCTAGGTTGCAAGTGGCACACAACTATTTGCTCGGTCCAACGAGCATTGTGTATTATATTTTATTCACCACCGAGTTTAAATTAAGTTTTATTGATTTATTTATTTTAACAAAGCCAGCTCCAATAATATTGGTAATGTACCCTTTAGAAGGACAGACCTCCATGCCCAAGTCGCAATACGTGGGTCCTTTTGACGTCGAGCAGAATTCTATTGAATCAAAATTGTGAGCGTGACTTTTTACAGTCTGCGGAAAAGTATCGAAATTATAACGCAAAAACGGGTGAAGGGTTTGGTAAATAAACGTAGGTGCTGCGTTATAGCTGGTGGGGTGTGAAGCACGAAAAACGAGTTGATAAACCAAGGTAAATTAATCATCGAAACCAAAATTTTTTAAGCTGATGTTTCTAGCGTTAGTCCTTCGTTGTTTAGTGTTTGATATTCCGAAGGCCGTGAGGGCAGTCAACTTTTCTTAGAGGCAAGAGATCATTAGACTAACAAGACGAGAAATTAACCAATTTAAAAGCAAACAAATTCCTCGGTTCTGATTCGATGGTCTGAAAGCACGGTCGACGAAAGTCATTACAGGAATCAAGCTGAGCCAAAAAGGTTTATACAAAAGCACATTGAAAAGTCCATGCCATGACTTGCATGATTAAGACGTCCATTTAGATAATATCAATATGCATATAAAGCGCTTTTATCGAAGTACCCGCTCAAGTTAATCCACGCTTGCTCCTTCATGACAAATCTTTCACATAAGCAAAAGGAAAATAACTCTCTCCAAATACAGACAAGGAAAACAAATTTTGTCTCTGATACTTCAGCCCTTTTTCGGTGTTAATGCTTCTTGTATTTGAGAGCAAGATGTACAGCGGACCAGTTTCTCTAGGTTCCGTGAACGGCCGCGATCTTGGCGCCTGCCTGTCCGAAGATGAATCAGCAATGCTGTTTCTATTAAGGGATTCTAGTCCAATATTGTGAGTGTACTTTTACACAAGAAAACTCTCGTTATAGAAATATTTGTTTTAAGTATATATTAAAACAGTGGATAGCGTTGAACGCGGGCGCTGATTGGCTCGTCAAACTCCGAATATCCTGTGCTATTTACCTCCGAGCAACTCGGGAAAAAATGGCGTCCCGATTTGCATCCGTGACAAGTGAAGAAAACATCCAAATACATACATACATACATACATACATACATACATACATACATACATATACATACACATTCTTTATTTAAACACGATAAAATTTAAAAGCACTGACGTGCTTGTGGGGTCGTGTGTTATTATACTAAAAATATTACATAAAATAAAATGTGTACTATGTCGAAATGCTAGTTTAGATAATTGAGATACAAGGTAGAACTATTTAAGAATTGACACCTGCAACTAAAAAATAATAAACGGTCTGTAGAAGAGACTCAAAAACATTTAAAATCATTATAAAATCTAGGGAGTGATTGAACTGACTGGGCATTAAAATTAATATTTTTAACGTACGTGTCTTTCTTAACAATGCGGGAGAATGTCTTGAAGTTGTTTCCTGTGTAATGGGTGCATACATTGTTCCATACATTAATTTTTTGTGCTGTATATTATCTCACTGTTTTAGTATATACTAAAACAACTATTCACCTCAGTGTCGGTGGCTAGCGTTGGATATTTACCTCGCCGCTTCGCGGCTCGGTTAATATCCACCGCTAGCCACCTCCACTTCGGGGAATTGTTGTTAACAAAATTACGTACCAAGACCAGACTGGTCGCTCGTCCATTGAAATTTACCGGTCCTCCATAAAGACAAATCCTCGAGAACTAGAATTCTGTTGAAATGTATCTTCATTTCACAGAAATGTCTTATTAATGGTTCCACCATAATCACAGTAACTGACTTGGGAACGATACTATGTTTAGAGCCGTGAAAATTCTCTCGACAATTGATGATATTTGGCCCTCCACCCGAACTTACAAGAGAAAGACCGAAAAGGTCGCCGATATTTTTAAAAGAACGCTAATACTCAGCTAATTGTAAACGTTTTGATCCGGAAACATTCTTCAGCAGCACTCATAATATTTTTCAACGAAAAGAATGAATAAATGTGTCATTCATTTTAGTGAATTTTCTGAGTGGATAAATTCGAATGCGCTTTACTACAGCGAAAAGAGAAAAATAAATATTTAAAATCAAACATAACATGCTAACAAAGTACGGCTGACAAACGACAACCAGTTGACTAGCTACAGAGATTTGAACGTCGACCTTCCGCATGCAAGCCTCTTAGCGCATAATCATCTGCCTACTTGACCACAATGTTCGTCCGCGTGACTTCGAAAAGATTTTGGAGGTGTTAATGATACACGAAGTTTCTGAATGGGGATACCAATACTATTGTCCAGAGCTCATATCAACTACCACCCAAACTTAATTAATGCATTCTTGATCAATCTCGTTAATGATGCCATATATTTGTTGGGTCTTTTTTCTCTTTAAATATATGCCCCAATACACTAACTTCCATTTTCCCAATGAAGAACTGAGGGTTCAGCACCTGTCACACGTAATTTCGTAAGGACTCACTTCCATTTAATGCCGATAGCATGGTTTCCATTAAAATTCACTAATATTGCCTTGCTTGCTAGGTTGTCACTCGCACGAGTTCATCTCGATCTATAACGTGCAAAGTCGAGGTAAAATGCTATGGAACCTAAAGTATCCACACTTATTCGAAACGAGACGGGGCAAGCAGTTCCAGGTGATGCTGTTTCGCCAGCTCTCTACAGTAAATGGGGCTGCCATTGCGTGATGTCTGAAAATGCCGCTTAAAGTGTATTAGGGAAGGTACGTTTTTAATTTGGGGGGGGGGGGGGGGGGAGTGGGTGGGCCGGGGCTTCGGAGGGGAGGGTCCTTAGTAATTTGTTTACAAATTGGGAAGGGTCAAACCTGTTTTATTCTCAACCCGGGGAGGGTAATAGTTTTTTTTTGGCAAGGAAAAAATTACTCCATGTCGCTTCTATTTTGTATATACAAGCAAAGCTACCAGTCGAGATTAATCTAAATTATTTTACAGGTGTCGAAAAATTTACTTATCAAAGAACTATCTTCTCCCAACTAACATAATTGTCTCTCTCGACCCGTGCCCGCTTTCGCCCATATTTTGATGTTTCCTTGAGGGGTTCTGGTATAAAATCAGTCTCAGGTGAGGATTCGTCACTTAAGCTACTCGAACTTGAACCGACAACTCGATCTACTACATCACTATATTTGCCCTTTGGGTTCGGGAACCACCCTAGGTCTTTATCTTTCCACTTCTCTGGACCTGTGCTTTCACTTGTTCCCGCAGCCGATGTGCCATCAACTGAGTCAGAGGAGTAGCGGGCATCTTTTTTAGAATGGCGAGTCGGCAAACAGCCACAATAGCCACAAGTTGCTCCATCAGACCTCATGAAATCCTCGCATTCACCACAAGCACATTTCCCTCTTTCTATTCCTCGTACATCCTTGCCCATTTTCAAGTTTTCACCGTACAATCACACGCCACGCAATTAACTACTTTGTTCGCAGATGAACATGGTTATATGAGTAACACTTCCAGTTTGTTATTTCCACTTCCGGTTATTTTTGTCTTGGATAGGTTGAGGGGGGTGGGGGAGGGCCATATGTTTTTGTTTGGGTATTTTTGAAGGGTCATGCATTAATCCATTCCAGGAAGTGGGAGGGCTACGACTTTTTTGGAAAAAAAATTCTAAAATACCCCGGCCCACCCCCACCAATAAAAAACGTACCTTCCCTTAGACCATGCAAGCAGAAACAGCGTAAATCCGAAGAGGATTTTGCCAACGCCGGAAATCACGTTTCGTTAATATTACGTGTATTCTTAACCTTTTCCACGTTGATTTGGTGCAGTATGTTCCTAACATCAGAGGAGGCTCTGCCATGACAAATTCCGACAAGCGATATGGCCTAAAAAGTAGCGACAGCAGTTCAATGGCGACAAACGACATCCCTTTTTCTCCGACAGCAAAGGTCACAGCAACGTGAAACATTGACAAAGCACCGACACGGGAACCCCCACCTCCTTCCCCCCACCCCCTTCCCGGACGGGCCACTCGGAAACAAGAAGCTTCTGAGAAGAAGAAAAACTCTTTATATAGGCTAGTTGTCGTAAACTTGACAAAGGTCAGGACAACCTTTTTGTAGATTCTCTACTTGCACAAATCCCATAATACACCTCTTTTACCCCCCAAAATTTTGCATTATCATTGTTTGCAATTTCTCCTGGGACATGAAGATGTCTCAAGAGAAATCTAAAACAATGCCTATATATGCAAATGTTTGGGCGGTTAAAGAGGTGTATGATGGCTTTGAGAAAGTACAGAATTACCCAATAGGCCATTTTACAGTTGTTTGCTCTGCGACCTAGCCTATGATGGCTGCGAGGCTGCCGGCAGCCTCGCTTCCATTCGTAGGCCAGGTAACTTAGCTACAACTGTAAAATGGTCTATTGCAATCTGTTTCAATGTCCTCTTTTTGTCCATCCATGCATCTCGTTGGCGTTGTTGTATTTCTTTCGTGTTGTTGTACAGTGCCAAGAGAAGATTTTTCTCTTCACAGTGCTATATTCCATCCTAGTTTGGAGAGGCGCATTTTTGCTTGTTCTTACAATGATTCCCTAGAATTGCTTAACATAGCCATTTCAAATCTATGTCGATTTTAAAAACACTTTCGTATTGTGCAGTAACGTCAGTCTTTCTGGCATTCAAAAGTAAAGAAGATCATTCATGGATAGGATAACTGAAGGGCGGAATATCATCACAGTTCTTTTTCGCTTTGAGAATTATTCAAAAGTCGACTATTAGTAATAGTCCTCGAGTAGCGAAAAGCGTGACGCTTTCTTTCGTTTTATTCCCAAATAGATATTTCTTCAACTTGCATTTGTTAACTTTATTATTGCCTTTTCTGTCCGACTAGTTGGGTGATAGTAAAACGATTAGACCCTTCGCCCTGCCCTCAAGGGCCACGGGTCAATAGCCCATTCGGCTTCGCCTCATGGGCTATTGACTAGTAGCCCTTGCGGGCTACGGGTCTAATTGTTAAATAGACCGTACTGAAAATTCGACCATGTGCTGATTTAGTCAACCAACTGTGGAAGTTGGTATACCTGTTTTTTTTTTGTGACTAAAGAGAGGAGAGGCCACAAATCTTTGTACCAGGTTACCAAGCTACAATAAAAATGGCGACTCGTGGAGTTGTGTATCGTGAACCAAGAGATCCGCAGTTTGTATTTTTTTTACTCTTGCACTTTAATGCTCCCTTAAGATCTCAACCATCGTCGAATATGACGGTGTTAGCGAACTTTTACAATAAATTTACGGTGGTTATGTTTTCAGGGAAGTGTACAAAGATGCTCTGGAGAGCGTGTCAGCTTTCAATTCACGACTTCGCTTTGATAGACGTCTTCGTATTCCTTTCATCGACGCACAAACAGGAATAGCCATGAACAACTGCAACTTGTGGATCAGCAAGCTAGAACGTCGGCCAGGACATACACCCCATTATATTTACAGTTACCCAGCAAGAAGGTGGAGAAAGAAAAAACGTCCTCCACCGGCCGAGCGAACAGCTGAGCCCAAGGGTTTGGACGTGGAAGGTTAGAATGTGAGACGATTCACCCCCACTGCCTAGAGGATTAGCTCCCGTAAGAAAACATCTTAGGTACTTCAGATGAAGTCATTATTTTCCCAAAACAGCTCTCAGTTGTAAAAAGGGTCTTCTTCTCAAATCTGCTGGGGTCAAAATAAAGGCATACAGGGATATCCGGTCGATTCGCCCGGACCAAAGATGATTCACTCGAAAGCTGTAAATTGGGAATGATAAAGTATCAGGTTTACTCTACAAACTACCTTCAGGAAATTAACACTTCATAATTTAAGTCATGTTCAGGGGTGGATCTACATGTAGGGAGAGGGTGCAGCTCCCCCCCCCCCCCCCCCATCCTCCTCCCAAGAAGGCCTGTGGCTTTCTAATACAACTGGTATTCAGCAAAAAAAAAACGAAAAAGAAACATCACCAGTCAGCCATGCCATTCCATAGTGGTGCACCCCCTCCTAAGAAAAATCATGGATCCCCCCCCCCCTGGTGTTAATTTGTGTGAATGCTAATATCCGCCCTGTTAATTAAGGGGAGTGTTAATTTCTGTGACCTTAATTACCATTAATTTCCCCCAAATGTGGGACACACTCCAGAGTTTCTTTTCATGTAGCCAAACATGAGATTTTATTTTCGCACTTTAACCCTTCAATGCCTAAACCGGCCTAAACCGGCCAGACTTAGTATTTTATCATGTCTAAGGCCAGACAATTTTACTTGTCAATGGGGAACCCCTGGGAGTCAATGGGTTAATCACTCACTGAAAAATGATGTCCCCATTACTAGACTCGGTTATTCTCTTGAATGAAGAAGAAGCTTCTACACCGGCATTTAACAAGAACGCCAAATCAGTATAAGAGGAGTTAGACTGTCTGAAATCTGAAGTGCGGAACTTATGGGCTCATATAAAAGAGAAACCTATTAAAGAGGAAGACCTGAGATCCGAAAATTCTCGACTTAGGGATATAATTCTATCTTTGAAGGAAGAAAATAAAAAGTTAGTCCAAGAACGCGATTCTTTAAGTTTTGCATTGCAAATCGTATCCAGAGAAGCAGCTACTCAATGCCGTTCAACGAATAACACCTTTAACGAACATACCATTGTCCAAAATATGGATGAATCAACACCTTGCGCCAACAAAGAACAAAGCTTCATTGTGAAATCAAAGAACAAAAGAAAGAAATCGAAAGACAAAGGAGGTCCTAATAACACCCTGACAGGAAAAGAATCCGTACCCGAAAAACAACCAAAAGAGCGCACAACCCTGCTCATAGGAGATTCGATGATCTCAAGAATACCTGGAAAAGACCTGGGAAAAGCAGTCGGCCATAGGGTTATAGTCAAGCCTTTCTCGGGCGCTACGACAAAGGCCATGAATCACTATCTCAAACCTAATCTGGAATCTTCGCCCAACGAAGTGATTTTACACATTGGGACTAATGATCTTAAAACCAGGGAACCAAAGGCTGTTGCGGAATTGATTGTGGATCTCGCGAGGCAGATTGAGGGACCTGCGATACTATGGTCACGCTTTCGGAGCTTGTATGCAGAAAAGATAAGCTTGACCAGGCAGTGAAAACAGCCAACAAGCATCTAAAGAAGTTCTGCCATCAAAATGGATGGAAATTAATCCATCATGAGAACATATCTCATAGTGGACTCAACAAAGGTGGACTGCACTTAAATTTTAAAGGTAATGAGCAGTTTTATAATAATTTTAAATCGCACCTAGAATGAGATAATATGCTGCCCGTCAATGCCGTGCGGGATGCATTAAGCAACCAAAGGGCCGAAAAATCTGTCTCGATATTGCCTCCTTTGCGCGGTTTTAGAATGGCATCACTCAATATTAATCAATTAACTACACATATAGACGAATTAAGAATCCTATTAGCAAACAATGATATCGATATTGTTTCCATAAATGAAACGAAACTGAACGAGAGTATTCGAGATCATGATGTTCATATTCTGGGATACGAAATAATTCGCCGCAATAGACTTACAAAATGCGGCGGAGGGGTATGCTTCTATGTAAAAAATTCAATCAATTTTACAGTACGAAATGACCTACATATGGATGCATTAGAAAATCTTTGCTTGGAAATCCATAAGCCAAATTCAAAATCTTTTGTGATTGTTACTTGGTACAGACCACCTGACTCTCCCATTGGCATTTTTTCTCCATTTGAATCCCTAATCGGGAAATTGGATAGTGAAAATGTAGAATTTTTTGTACTGGGAGACATGAACTGTGGTGACATGATCACTACTCGATATGATAATGACACATCCAAATTAAGGAGTATTGCTGATGTCTACGGACTCAAGCAGCTCATCTCTGAACCGACGAGGATAACACCCACCTCATCAACTCTAATTGATTTAATTTATACCAACTGCTCGGATAAGATTGCTTGTTTGGGAGTTTGTCATATCGGGATAAGTGATCATAGCATGGTGTATGTGTATAGAAAACTTGCTCTGAACGGGATGTCTAATGGACATAATTCTATTACATATAGAAATTTCCGAAATTTCGATCGCCAAAATTTTCGTTATGATATTCTATCTCAATGTTGGGATCATGTATACGAGTCTTCCAACCCAAACGTGATGTGGCAGCAATGGAAAAGTACATTTCTGGCTATCGCTGAGAAACATGCCCCACTGAAAACGATGCGCGTTCGTTCAAGGAGTTCTCCGTGGATTACCTCTGAATTGAAAGACCTTATGCATAATAGAGACATATTAAAAATCAAAGCTAGCAAGACAAATGATCCTAACGATTGGGCATTATTTAAGAAACAAAGAAATATAGTCAATAAGCACATACGCTCAGCTAAGCAAGTTTATTACCAAAATAGTTTTAATAAGCACACCAGCGACTCCCAAAAGACCTGGCAGACTATAAACGAGCTAACTTCTCGGAAATCTGGGAAAACGTCAGTGGCGTCACTAAAAGTGAACAGATTAACGATAACTAATCCGTTGGAGCTATCAAATGAATTCAATAACCACTTTGCTAACATTGGTCCAAAACTTGCCAGTGAGATAAATTGTGATAATGGTAGCTATCAAAGATATCTTACTGTTACAGATAAACGGTTTAA
>OX421455.1:5358428-5363428 GCA_949126865.1 Montipora capitata
AAATTCAGCCAGCAATCACCCCTTTCTCAAGCGGCCATTTTCACCGGCAGCCGGCGCTTAGCAATGTCCCTGGACTAACACAACTCTGATGAGTTTTATTTTGTTTAGTTATTGCAGGGGTTTCAAAATGTAGCAGACTTCTCTCAGTGAAGTTGGCTGTCAGTACCTGTTGAAACCACTGACATAATGACCCAATTGAGCCATTTTTTGTCAGATGAATTTTCGAGCTTTATTGAAAGCCTATTTATAGACCTTTTTGCAGATACAGCGACCATTTTGATTTCTATTGTTTCAAATAGCTATTATGGGATGCCCAGGGGGCAAATGCATATTAATTTGCCCCCTGAGCATCCCATAATATCTTTTGAAACAATAGAAATCAAAATGGCTGCCGTATTTGCAAAAAGGTCTATGAGAAGTTTTGTTCTACTTTGTTCATCAAGTTTGTGGAAGGCGTTACAAGAATGGTCCAGGACTGAAGTATCACTACACTCACTACAACCATGAGCAGGATGCAGGCACAACACATCACGAGGAGCCAGTTGTTTCACACCCGCCAACCCCTGCAGTCAGTAGTATCCCAATAGAATCCCCAAAGGTGGTCCCGTCACCACCCCAGCCAAGGGGTCCAGGCCGACCCAAGAAGGTATCAGGGGCAGATGTATCCCCAAACAACTACTGTGACTTTTGTTTGGGCGATGTGTTTGAGAACAAGAAAACAAGACACCCAGAGGAGTTGTTATCCTGTGCTGACTGCGGCAGATCAGGTACACTACTCAAGGTGTTGGTTATATTAATTTTGGTAATAGAGAGTTCTGGCCTTCCTGATGAGGATGTTTCCCTGTCCTGGGTATAATAGTAGTAGTAATAATAATAATAATAATAATAATAATAATTATTATTATTATTATTAGCGATGATGATTGGAAAAGAATATTATTTTGTAGATAATAGATGAAATACTAGGATTTTCCTTTTTAGTAAAAGTCATATCTTCACCACACACATTGAATATGTTATTTTTTATTATATAAATACCAATGAAATACCAAGTGAGCTTTCGCGCGAAAACATGATATTTTCACACATGAAAAGATCACTGTTGCTATGGTTACATATTAAAATCGCGCCTTTTGATGTCTTTCGTGAAATTATTTAGTATTTCATTGGTGTTTATATAATAAATAAAATATTACATGGCCACTTGAAGGTACGAAATTTCTCTTCTCGTGTTGAAAAATACTAATATTTTTCAGCACTCGAAGAGAAATATCGTATCTCCGCATGGCCATGTAATATCCTCTATATATTTTACATATGATGATTAAGATATTGTCATGGCAACTAACGCGATTAGCCAACAAAAAGCAAGCTTCCCCCTTCAGTGTAAGATAGTCTTGTGCTGTCAGTAATATTGTTCTCCACTTAATGAGTCCCTAAGGGTCAGTGACATAAAAAGGGGGGAAAGGCGCGGGGGATATTCGCATGCCCAGGAGAGGGGCATGGGCAACTGAGGGTAATGATGATTACTCCTCCCCTCACCCTTTGCAAGGCATGTGAAACTAGAAAAGGAGGAACACAAATTCTCCTTTTATCTATTTATTTTTTGAATCAATTATAATTATTATGTTAATTAATTAATCACTATCTTTTGGCAAAATTTGGGTGGCAGGGAAGGCAGAGCCTATGCCCCTTAGGGTAGCGGTGTTCCTAGGAGGACCCCCTAGAGTAGCGGTGTCTCTAGAGGCAACCCTACGTTAGAATGTAACATAGGGTGGACCAGAAGAGGGGTGCCCTTCTGGAAGGAGAATAGGTCAGATGGTGAGTTGTACCATCTTGGAGTAAGCAATCCGGACCTATTGCCAAGGAGGGCTGTCCCACCTACTGTGGGGTAAAGTGCAGCCCAGGGTGCACTTCCCTGCCACCAGTAAGTAAGTAAGAAATGTAAAAGGACACACCTAGTGTTGAATTTTCTAAATTTAGCTAATTTTAACATGCAGAATAATATAATGTACATAACGAACGATGAGACAAAATACCCAAACTAAAATAAAATAGATGAGAATAGTATAATAAAAGAATTTGCATGACAAAGCACAGCCATGGCAATTAAAGGAGACAAAGCTTCCAGTTGGGTGGGAGGGCGGGAAAAATGCGATCTTAAAGAGTGCAACTCAAGGTACTTGCTTGAAGAGCAAAGCTGAAATGAGGCTGACTAATGGTATGGGGGTTTACATAAGGTGAAACAGGTGAGAATCGTGTGATGTTGTGGAAAATTACTGGAAGCTTTGGCAACCGCTTTAACATTGTAAAAGTGAAAGTACTTTGACCTAAACAATGAGCTTTTGACTACTGGACAAGCCTTGATTACAAGGGTGAGGAGAGTAGAGTACACTAGGGACAAGTGAGGGAAAAAAAAGTGCTCCCTTAGGGCTCATTAACCCCAGTTAAGAGCTTAAACTTATAATACATTTTACATTTTTTCAATGTGACAAATATATTGCCACATTATTGTCACATTGAGCCACAAAAATGTTTTTTACTGTATGTCATGATATTATCATGATTTCCACAACTTTCCAGGGCAGGAAACTTGGGCCGTCCGAACGTCTGGGACGGTAACTTTTCCGTTCAGACAAGGAAAAATGTGATCCCAGTTGTCCGAATGGACGACTGAGTTGTAGAGGTCCAACTTAAAAAAAGTCAAGAAACTATACTTACCTGTTTTCTTTGGATATATAATAAAATATTCTGTCCGTAATTAATAACCTAAGTGCTCTAAAAAATAAGTAGCTCTTACAGAAAGTAAAATAAAATATCGTTTTGTTTACGTTGTGTGTTTGATTTCGTCGTGCGAGGTGCCGCCATTAAATTCCATGTGAGTCCTGCTGTACAACATAATAGCAGGCTCACAATATCGCACATGCTTGTCAGTCACGTTTCAGCGAGTTTCAGCGCTTTTCTTCAAGCATCATGTCTTTGTCTCAGTCGACACTTACTAGCTTTTTAATGAGGTCAGCACTGGAAACACATGATGCAGATGATGGTACTAGCAATGATATTCATTCCAAAAAGAAAAAAAGCGAAGATAACAAGAAAAAGTATGAAACGAAGCGCATAAGAAAGTTTCAACCAGCATGGCAGAAGAGCTAAAATGAAATATGAAGTTTATATATTACCCTTTAGTATTGTTGTGGTTGTCTATTTTTGGACAAGTAGTTTTGTGGTTCGGACAAGCAAAATACACATTGTACTTGTCCCAAGGGACAAGTGAATTGAAAAGAAAGTTTCTTGCCCTGCTTTCATTTTTTTGGCTTTGAGAAAGAAATGAAACCAATCGTTTTTGATCTGGACATCTCATCAGTATCCATAATAAAATTATATGAAACAGAATAGACTGTATTCATAAATGGCGGTCAAGAAATTGTTCTTTTGTCTTTGTGCTAATCATCCTAACTAGCCTCACTTTGGAGCAAAAGTTCTTTTGAATTTTGCTCGTGTTATTTTTTTACATTAGCTATCACCTAATGGCCATAAAATAATCATATCTTAAAATGGGTGTGTTGAAATCATTGTTTTGTTATCGACTCTGATCCAAGAGATTTTTCTCTTGGATTTCAGATCTTCTTCTCTTCTCAAAAACCAAGTTTATTTAATAGTTCCATCTGGATTTTGTGGATGCATGAGCAGTGCTCTTGAAGTTGCCACTGCTAATAATATTATTATTTTTAATTCCCTGGTCAGGTCATCCCACCTGTCTTCAGTTTACGGGAAAGTTGACGGAAAGTGTCAAGAAGTATAAATGGCAATGCATTGAATGCAAGTCTTGTACACTTTGTGGAACTTCAGATAATGATGTAAGTGAACATAAAAGTAGCCACAACTGCTATATCGTCCTGTTCAGTGTTCTTGGGGGGGGGGGGGGGGGAGTCACATCATTTTAATGTGATGTTACATGTACAGTCTGCAATTTTTCTTGCAACTTGTCTCAAAATTTTGTCTCGACAAATGTTCTCACATTGTGAAACAAGTTGCTTGACAGCTGTTATACTAGGCATTGTCTCTTGCGACTTGCCTTATTTTAGGGTGCGTTGGATTGACCCTTCTCCGGAATAAGAATGTGTGAAGTGATGATTTAAAACACTGTGTGGTGTTTTGCAGCAACAAGGATAATAAAGCTATGTTTAAAATAGCATTTTAGCAGATGTTTGACAATATTAATGTGAATCTCCACAAAAATGAAGGATTTCTAACTTCTATTCCATATAGTTCTATTCCCGAACACGGTCAATCGAACGCGCCCTTAGATGATCACATGAGGTTAAAGGAACATTTTCATTGCCTGGTGCTGCAAATGGTTGCGACACAAGTTTCAGGACAGATGTTACACTACCCAGTACCTGAGAGCTAAATAGTACTTTCTGTAATAGTTCCTGCAACACCAGTACACCAGTCAGAATCCATTTGTTTAATTTTGGGAATTTGCTGTAATATCCTCATTTTGCCACAGGATCAGTTGCTGTTCTGTGATGATTGTGACAGAGGTTATCACATGTACTGTTTAAAGCCACCTATGGAAAAACCTCCAGAAGGTATTCTAAATAACAGTATGTTGTACAAATTTGTCGACACTGCCAAAGAGTGAGAGTACGAGGTCCCTGACTGAACTGGAGTCCAAGAACACAGTCTTGCTGAATTAAACTGGGAAGGGCCAGCTTATGAAATAATATTGCTGTTTCTTCCTAATTTAAGAAAAATATGTTAATCTGAATTCTACTTTACCCTCTTGAAATTGTACAATCACACATTACATGCCCATATACTGGTCTAACAGTTTTCTCCAAGCAGAATCCTAGTTTAAGTAAAGCAAGAGTATAACAATATTTTGTCAATCAACAAACATTACATCATTGATTGAAGTAAATTGAAATATGGCTGATGCTTTAAGTCCATTTTAATAAACTAAACTACATGTAATAAAAACACATTTCAATTTCTAC
>OX421455.1:5368428-5370928 GCA_949126865.1 Montipora capitata
GCGACTCATAACCCATCTATGCGTTGATGGGTATTCCCGCCTTATAATTTACGCGCACTGCTGTAATGACAATACAGCTGACACAGTGTTGGAGCAGTTTGTCAAGGGAGTTAACAGCTACGGATTACCATCTAGGGTGCGAAGCGACTACGGTATGGAAAATTTTAAAGTGGCACAATTCATGTTAGAACAGAGAGGTGTTGGTAGGGGAAGCATCATAACTGGCAGTTCCGTACACAACTGCCGCGTCGAGAGAGCACACAGAGATGTCTATTCTGGCGTACTTTGTTTCTTTGCAAGAACATTTGCCTACTTGGAGGACAGAGGGCTTCTTGATCCTCTTAATGAACTGCATTTATTTGCATTACATTACACATACATCCCCAGAATTAACAAGTGGTTAGAAGAGTTCAAAAACCAATGGCAAAGCCATCCCTTATCCTCTGAAGGAAATCGTTCTCCACTACAGTTATATACATCTGGTATGCTTGAGAATGAACAGTCTAGTTATGCTGGAGTGGCGAGTGTATTTGATACCGATAGCGCACATGAATATGGATTTGATCCATCAGGACCATTCCCTGCAGAGGAGGAAGACTACCAGGTGGTAGTTCCAAGGATCAGTGCTCACATTTCTTCTCAACAGATGGCAGATTTGGAAAGTCGATGCAATACTTTGCAAGACGAAGACAGAAGTGGAGAAATCACTTATCTGCATTGTTTAAACATATTGGTGTCTATGATTTGACAAATAATCTTTATTTTGCGAGTCATCGTAAGGTACTAAAAACATTAGATTGACGACGTTTCTGATTTCCTTGACTGTATGCTACTATGAAGACATATAAGAGACCAATGGCGTCAACTGAAAACATCAAACATTGATTTTATTGAACAAGATCTCTTTTAACCTAACTCTTAATTTCAACAACAACAACAACAATAACAAAGTTGTAAGATATAACGATTATTCAAAATTATTCAAAGACAGCAGAGCCTTACAACCGTTACCTCATCATACAATCCTTCATAATGCACTTCTTGCAATTTTATTCAACTGGCTGACATCAATTTCTATCACATTCCAGCAAGTTTACGTGACGGATTAATAAAACCATTCTTCAGCAGTTGACACAATAAAAAATGGAATCAAAAATGTGCCTAAACATTGGTGATATTGAGAACATTTCCATAAATTGTTTACCAGTGTTAAGGCATGTTCTTGATACCATTTTTGTTGTATCAATCGACTAATACAACCATCTTGTAGAAAGTGATAAAAACTGTGCCATCCAACCTATTTCTGTAAGTTCCGCTACTGGACAAGCACATTCTCCTCAAAGTTCGTGACACATTTCTTTTAATACTAATTGGGAGAAATACAGTATTTGGAACATCTGATCTTTGGTGATCAATTTCCCTATACTGATGACCTGCATGTTGCATTATTAAAGACATGTTATTTTGAGGAGAAATTTTCCTTTAAATGAAACCTCAACTATTACCAGACTTAACAAAGTGACAGAAGATTGGGTGGTTAAACAAATGTAAATGAGAGCATCATTTGTCTTTAAACTATGGTCATTTCCCAATTATCTGCATTTAAAACAGCCATGAACTCTTCTCTGAACTCACAGAAACTTGAATAGGTGCTTGGTAGTTCTAACGTGTAGCTACATGTGTGAGCAACTGGCCGTCTTTGAAACCCTTCATTGTTTGTGAAAGAAATTGTCAGCGTATCAGTAACAAGAACATCTGATGCTGTAGTAAATCTCAAAAAAGTGGCAAGTTTGGACTCGTCAAGACCTCTTATAAATCTCTTTAAGTGAGCTAAGGTCTCCCCCTCAGCAGCTGTAAGGGGTTTTGCTTTAAGGAGGGAAATAACTTTGACATTAGTTGGCAGTATAGATGAATACAGTTCATGCAAAGAAAACATATCAGGAAAATATAACTTAAGGTGGGAAACAATAGGCCCCCAGCAATCAGCTACATATTGAGGTTTCTGAATTATTTCCTTGTGGGCAAGTTCTCTGATTGTTTCCTCTAGGTTGTCTTGTGTAACTCTTCGTTTACAATCAAAAGCTGACAAAAAGTCAAGTAATTCTACATTGTCACCCTGAATGCTATCAGACAAACAGCCCTCTATTACACTAGCCTCAGATTTAGAGACATAGTGCTTGAAGGAGTCTTGCAACATCATTACACTTCCCTCCCCAAAAAGGCAACCAGTGAAAAAAGCTTTGCTTATCTTAAGGGGAAAATATTGGCAATCAGTATATCCCTTAACAAGTATCGTTCCGACTGCCTCCCACTTTTTTCTGTCAAAATCATGCCTGATGTAGGGAACCCTCTCACACTCTCCCAACATGTGTGACTCATAACAATCTTTCCAAAACAAAGGAAAGACTTCCCTTAGGACCCCATTACCCTGTCCAGCCTCTTCAATACCATGCTGATTTATAATGATGGCATTTAAATTAAATTTCAATATTGAGGGATC
>OX421455.1:5375928-5378428 GCA_949126865.1 Montipora capitata
GACATGGGAAACAAAGATCAAAGATCTAGAATCAAGAACCTTCAGAAAAAATAAGCCATCATACAGTAAATGGTAAAACATATTCCTGTTGTTTACTTGTTTACAACTAGACTAAACACCCAGTTAGTCATTTCAGCCAACAGAAATTAGGTGTCTTGCCATTGATTGTTTGATGTGTTACATTTTCTCCAGGGGCCGGTTGCTGGAAGCTTGGTTAGCGATAACCGTTGGTTAAGAGGTACCAAAACCTATAGGTTTCCATGGTATTTAATGCCGGTTAGTGCTAACCATGCTTCAAGCAACCCAGGCCAGGTGTTTATTTTCCAGGTCTTTGATCTTCATCGCACACATGTGTCAGGCTTAGTTCTGTTTTATTGCTTTAGAAACAGAACATTTTGACTTCAAGGTGAACTATTTATTTAGCAAAGGAAACTGACAACCAGAAAAAGTTTGCAACATCATAAACCGAATTCATAAATGGCGGCCAACCTGGGTTGACTGGTGGCCAGACATGACATAGAGGCGTTTTAGGATACACACGCCTTATTTTTGAAGGAGGAAAGGAGAAAATGAACGATCGACGTGTGGAAAATTACATTTCTGGTTCTTCTTTAAGTGGGAGAAGGTCATCGGTATTAAAAAAATGATGAGCTATGGTTTTGGCTGAAACGTTGGAACGATTCTGCTTAAAGATTAAATTGTAAAGAGTTAAATTTTTAACTTTAGTAAGCTTACATCGTTCGATCCGGCGTAGTTGCGTGAAATCAAGTCATCTGTTTGAAGAAATTAAAAAATGCTCTTGTTTTTCTTTTTGTTGCTATTGCTTTTTTAAGAGTCAAAGAATACATCATTCAAGGGAAAGACAGTTTTCTTATGGACCTGGATTCGAATTTGTTGTACACAAAGCAAAAATTTGCCAAGCAGGGTGCGAGTTGTGCTGTTGTTGATTCAAACTCTGGTGAGGTTTGAAGCTTACTAATGTATGCCTCAGGATTTTACGGCCGCATCACTGATTAAATCTTGTGTACCTCCACTTTCAAAACAAGGAAAATTTACAAATTTTAAGCGTAAGAGCCAAAAAGTGGTTACAATAACCGGCCTTACACGCCACCCACGAACAAGCAGAGTTCCACAACACCTCCAGATGCAATACACATTACTATCTTATTATCTTCACACGGCAAACTTGAGTTTGCAAACTCAAGTTTAACAAACTCAAGTTGGAGTGTGTGAATGGCACAAAAACAGTCGGCAAACACGTTGTTGGCGACAAATAGAACTTGTCTCTATTTTTGCCAATAGTTTGCCAACATGTTTAACAACTGTTGTTGTGTCTTTCACACACACCAACTTGAGTTTGCCAACACGAGTTTGCAAACTAGTTTGCTGTGTGAAGGCTGCTTTAAAATTAGTGGTTCGTCATTTTTCTGCATGAAGCAGTGATAGCACTTACAGCAAAAACAAAAAGGGCTTGTCGTCGCTAGTACATTCTATTCTTAAGATACTCGTCCTCCTAGGTTCATAGGTTTCTTTATTTCCACAGATAAAACAATACAAATTAATAATACATGTCACAGAAATGTGGAGTGGAGATGTGCGAGCAAAAACCCACAGGGTTAGTAGTGTTCGCACACCTAATCTAGCATTCATACAAGGTATTAATATTAATATATAATATTAAATAGCAGGCAGACATGATAGACTATGTTGTGGAAACCAAGAAATAAAATAAAATACACTACAATTAGGTTAATTAATAAGTTTGAGTTAGAAAGTAAACAAACAAAACCGACGAAACAAAGCAAACCAATGACACGGTGCAACTACAGCTAAACAAGATGTCATTCTCGGGCTTTGGATGTAAACAGATGAACTTTAAGCTCATTTCTAAAGCTTTGGAGAGAGGAAGCATTTTTTGTATGTTAAGGTACTTTATTCCAATTATCCGCTGTGGCAAATCTAACTGAATTTGCCATAATTCGTTCTTGGCCAAGGTATAAACAGATTTTGGTTTGATCTTGCACGTGTACAATATCGATGGGCCTCTCTGATGTTTGTGAAATAGGAGTCATAAATATCAGGAAGCAAGTTATTTTGGCGTTTGCATACAAGCTCACCCATTTGTAATTTAGTAATTTGAAATATGTTCAGTATACCTAATCTAGTAAACAGGGGTCTGCTATGATCTCGCCAGCCTTATTGTGTTATAATCCTTAGTACGCTTTTCTGTAGCAGTAGTAAACACTTTAATTTAGTAAGGTAGGTACGTCCCCATGAGACAGTACAATACGACAGATGTGAATAAATTAAACTATAATATAAACATTTAAAAATATTCAAGGTACTACCAGCTTTGTAAATAATACCAACACAGAGATCTTCAAGAGGTTTCCCCTTCTTCCAGCTGGTTGGGACAAAATGGTGCTTTCCAGCTGCTTTCCCTATTAAACTTCTTCATTTCTGCCTCGTAAAAAGCGGCATTTTCTCCACCAGAGAGCAC
>OX421455.1:5383428-5393428 GCA_949126865.1 Montipora capitata
TTGAAACCATCAAGGAACAAAGAATTTCGAGACAAAATGGCAGAAAAAGCCCGAATTCTTCATGTCATCATCAGCTGCAATCAACAGTACAATAAACTTTATTTTAACCTCGAATATTTGAGATACCAATAAAAGATGCTATAAAAATTTAAAGATATGAACAAAATGGACTTTGCGAAATTCTAGTTTTTCAGCAGCAGCTACTCAGCTATCATTTTGTTAGACTAGTGTGTTCAGATTGTTCAACGATTCAGTAAACAGTGTCGAATTTCTCTCTCAAGCTTGGCTGATTCCCCGAATGTGGCAGCCCTAAAGTTCTATTCGGTTCTTTAGGGATTCGCAACTTGTTGCTTCCAAATATATTCCAAAGGACTTGCCACAACTACAAACGTTTTTGAGTTGGTGGAAGAAGAACGATGCATTTTCTTTTAGAATGTTCGGGCCTGTATTAATAACACTATTGCCAAATCCCGTAGGAAGTACAACTGTAATGTTTTCTTTTACTCAGACCATTCTTCAGATGCATTCTCTCTGCTCTTCCTTTAAAGGTTTTTGAAAAAAATCTGAAGTCGAAGCAACAGCAGCTGTAAACAGAGCCTAAACATCACTCGTGTTCAAATCCTTCTCCGCGGCCATAATTTCATCAGCTGTTAACCGATTTACAAGAAGTATGATTTGCAATTCTGTAACCAATCGGAGCGAGACTCCAAGAGCTCTATTGTTTTTCGGCCAATCAGAGTAAAGTCCAGATTCTGGACAACGAGCAGACGACTCGTTAAGAAATTGTATCAGGCGTACCTTTTCGCACCATGTCTAAGGAAAAGTACGCCTGATCGCAGGTTACCAGTACCCCATCCCCAACGTCAAAAACAATTATTTTGATCATTCACTCGCCTTAAGGGCCCACTGACGTATTTTTTTGGGGTGAGTTGCTAAGGATGTAATGGTTAAGTTATTTTGAGAGAATTTGGCATTATTTTGGTCAGTTTCCAACTTTTGTAAGCCAATGACCCTAAATATGACGTCATCATACCACGCCCAGGGTCACATGACCAATAAAAGAAAACTCTAAATTTGTCTCCGCGCTACGCAATTTGGGTATTTAATCGATGGTTTGATAATTTGTATTCGTTTTTGCATCCAGCCAAGCATGGTTTTCTTTTTATTTTGAAAAATGTTCTTTTTAAAGACATAAACGATACTGAAATACCCATAACTTTTTCAAAAAAGATGATTTTAAAAAATCAATGCTTAGCTATATTCTGTATTTGGGGGTGAAACGTGCCATGTAAAAAAAATAATAATTCAATTTAAAACCGCCGGAAATTTAGCTTTTTCCTCAAACCGGAAGTCAGTTCGTTTACGCATGCGCAGTTGATCTGAGAACGAGCGCGAGGAAGGGTGAGGAAAAACCTTCGATGGAAACAACAGTTTGTGCGGTGACTCTTGCTTGTGAGTGGGTTTTCTTGTCAACTCATGATATGATGACGTCAATTACCGGAAGTAACATTTCACTTCCTTAGCAACATGCGAAAAATCCATCTGTGGGCCCTTAATAATACTGCCAATGGGTGGAGTAAGGGCAGATGCCAACCAACAATTGGCCAGTGTGAGTGAGAACATACATTTGCTGGTTTTGCATGGCTGTTTCTGATTTCTTGGTTAGTGAAAGTAGTAAAGATTAAGGCATCAAGTGCAAACTCTAAAATGCTTGCCTCTCCCAGCCTCTTCAACCAAGCTGAAATCAAACCCTTACTTGTTTTGAATTTCACTTGAACAGTAGCATTTGTCCCTTTGTGCAACACACAAGGTTCCTCAGTGCAGGGTGAGATATCTATTTCCTCCACTGTGGACTCAGCAGACCCTATAACACAAAATTTAACAGACTGTTAGCTGAGTATTCTTTTGGTCACTTGGTTGACTTCAACAAGTGAATTTTGGTTCACCAATTGCAAAATAAAAGGAAAATGAATATTTTGCACAAGAAAGAGGATATTTCTAGGGGACAAACTCGGCCACAGTTTGCTTGTTAATCACTCATTGAAAAACTATGTCCCAATTAAAGGGCACCCAAGGGGTTTAAAAAGAAAGAGGTTGGCTGGTTTAAGTAGAGTAACCAACTATATCAACAAGGGGCCACCATTCCTTTCCATATGCATCTCTGTGGGCATGCCATTTTTAAAAGAACACTCCCAAACTCCACAATTCAATAGCTTAAAATGATCAAATCTGCTTATGATTAGATGAAAAAATTTTTTCTGAAGCAGCACAATGTTATTAGTCTTTAAAGAGGGTCCCTAGCTTACCAATAATTCTGCATTTTACCTAGAGTATTACACATCATTTTATTTGCTGTCTTGCTGTATTTTTTTGAGGCAGCGAGGAAAGCCCTGGTAGAAGTTGCAGGAAGTTGAAGTGACATCATTGTGCCATGTTGGTGGTGCCCAGTGGTTTTAATAGGGAGCTTAAGCAACAACGACAGCGACGGCAACAAGAACATCACAAATTTGCATATTTAGAGGGCAAAAACAATTGCTTTCCACGTCCGACACATGTGTTTTTCACTTTTGTGCACTTCTTTGCCATCGTCAGCAAAACAACACAAAATGGCCAAATTTGAGTAGGGAAGTAGGGAGCAGCACACATTTTTTAAAAGTTAATTTAAAATTGGATGTCATTAACACTATATGGAGTGACTTTAGAGGGAGAATTTTAATATGTGGTCTTTGTCAAAAATGCAGAAACGTTAGCCAATTAATTTACTTTCTGGAATTTTCAAAACAAGGGGGGAGTGTGCCTCAGCTTGCCTTAAAGCCTGGTTCCCACTTGTGCAATAAGTACAAGCATAAGCATAAGCATAAGCATAAGAAAAATCCTGTGGGAACAGGCATAAAAATTATAAACGTAAACAGAAGCGCACAAGTACAAAAAAAGGAAATTTTCCTTTCCTTGCGCTTCTGCTCATTTCACGAGTGGGAACCGGCATGAGTTAAGCATAAGCATGACAATTTGCATGCCATCTTGAATCTTCCTGGATCTTTTCCGACGTTACTGCGCTTGCGTATACCACTCATCCTTGTGCTTATCGCACAAGTGAGAACCAAGCTAAAAGAATCTTGACCCACCCACTTCACATTGCATGCCCACACTACTTCAGTCGCCATTTTCAAGGCCCTCAAAACTCTGAATTCTATGACTGTTTGAAGAAATCTATTTCCATTGGGTATCAAATGTGGTACATAATTGTTTTCCACAAGGAACTAAGCTATGTTTATTAGAATTTCAGTTTCTATTTTTATTTATGGATGACTCTCTCTTCACAACATGTTTTTCAGTGGAAATGGAATCGTTGTTGAACCATCTTCTCTAGGAATAGCAGCCAAGATTACTGCAATTGGGAATTCCTCGAGGACCAGATGACGTTTAACAGCTGGAAAAATCAGAATCAGTGTATTAACATTTCTGGAAAATGAAGAAACAACTTCTTGGACTACATATACATGGCAAGGAATCGATAGAAATCCCATTCAAATATTGTATGCATGTCTTCTGCTGAGGCTCCCGGCACTGAACACAGAGACGAGACAAGTCTTTGGCGAACATTGAAATAGAATACTCATCTCTATCCCAATCAGTAAAAAGCCTTTGTTGTTATTTCATTTTCTCACTTATAATGAAACTGCATTTTGTGAAAGCAAGCTTGGGTGCAACATTTAGATTTTTGGTCTGGAAAAGTAACTGTAGAGGTCAGAGAGCTAGGTCAGCTTATCTTTAATTTACAGGAAGAAGAAATTGTTGTTGGATTCAATACCCGTTTGAAGACTTGGCAAACTTGAAAAAGAAGAACGGAGAATAGGAGCATTTCATCTACTACAACTGTGTATTGCATTGCACTTGATGACGAATGTTTTTATTTACTTCACTCTGTACCGCTTATCGCTAATTGTTCGCATTATTTATGAAGTACCGTGAAAGAAGCGAATTAAATTACCTCGCCTTGTTGTTTCCATTTCCAACTGCTTGCGTATCAAATTAATATAGGTTGCTTGCTTATAAAAGTTCCAGTTTTGAAAAGTGCAAACAACCAGGTACCATGTGTGTAAACTGTCTTTCCCTCTTAAATTTATTACAAATGCACCTCCACCCTTTATAGAAAAGCACTTGAAATACACCTTACTCCAAAATGGCCACCATTTAAATATTCTTTTGTTTTTATTCAAATTAGCCTTTGATGCCTCATTCTTAAGCTTAAAATTCAAAACAATATTTTATTTTGAACGAGGCAACCAGGGGCAATTTGTATGCGCATAAATCAATGGCCATTTTGGAATAAGGTGTATAGCAAGGTAGTGTGCAGTTTTCCTGATCGAAATCCATTTAATTTCATAGATATCCTCCCCTGAGGATCTTCAAAACATTTGTTATTTCCCTGAATTTTGCACAATTTTTTCTTCAGCAATACATGCTGATTTATGGAAATAGATGCTCCAAATTCCCAGATAACAACAACAACAAAGGTGTGCAATGTAAAGAGGGTGGGTCAGATTCTTTAAGATCCCAAGATCCTTGGTCAAGATTCATTCTGACCACTAGTTGAATTTAATCTTGGTAGTCCCTGGTTCATTTCACTGGCCCTGAAAAGCACCTATGGGACAGTGTTGAGACCATCCCTCTCTAAAATTTTTTATGTTCCCTAAAGCATCATTGGTTTTCACAAGCGCAAACAAAAGAGATTCATGTCAGGTGAAAACGAACCATAACACAAGCACTCGACGCAGAGACAAAGATTCACTAGCTCCAAGTTTTCTCCTACAATGTGGCACTGCAAATGGAGTCTGGAATGGGTCTTTTTCATTGGGCAAACATCAATGCAGCTTGCATTGTGCTTGTGTTACGTTCTGTTTTCACAAAACACAAGCGAATGCAAGTTTGAGTGCAAGCACAAGGAAAAAGTTTGATCCTTGTGCTTATGGTTGCATCAGACCCGCTTTCACGGTGAAAATAAGTGCTCTTGTCTTGTGTTTATGCTAAATGTGCTTGTGCTTGCATCGCTAATGAAAAGCAGGCTTAAAGATATTTTATCTTTGTTTCCATGTTCCCCAGTTCAAATTCTCCATGTTCCCTTGTTGCCCAAAAGCCCTGGGTGGGTCCCAGTGTTGAAGTACACATGTATGCATATCTGGAAAGATATATATTGATAATGTGCATGACCAGTTTGTTAATGGCCTCTTCAAACACAAATTCCCAAGTGTACTGAGCGTTACTATCGCGAATAGCTTGTTAGTCCATTGCAAGTGTTGCTTTATCCAAAGGATAAAAGGATCCAGCCTATGAAGTATTGTGTAAGACCAGACGATTTTTTTGACACGATTTTGAAGGTCATCACATGACAAAGTGGTGACCACTGTAGAAGAAGAGGGAAAGAGAAAAACTTGTAACTTACAACAAGCAAATTAATACATTAAATAAATCACAGTTCGTTTTTCGTCGCAAACAGTTGCGCTGGCTACTGGAAACCGGTAAGTAAAAACGTTGAAAAATACACTTTTTTAAACAAGTAGGACGACCTTTGCACGGCTTCCTGTGAAACACATGCCCAAGAGCGAACTCGTGATAACAACAGGAAATACATAAGAAAAGATTTTCTGTAGCTCGGTAAAACCTACCACAATCTTTGAAGTCTACAGGCATTGCTGATGCTGGGGAAAGACTGACCAGAGTAAACAGAGCGAGGAAACACAACCTATCCATGTTGAAAGTGAACATCAAAACTGAACGTTCGACACTAATCACCTGACAAGATCGGAACATAATACGTCACGCATGTTGCAAAACCGCAAGGGCGCCAAGGGCAACCAAAGAGAATTGAACTGAAATTCAACCAACTATATTTTGAATTTCTTTAGTTTACACCTTAGCACCCTAACAAATAACGAATTTTCCCCAATGCCTAAAATGGCCAGTTCATTGATAAGGATAGTTGAAAAGTATTTTGGCTGGAGCGAAGATATCGTTGACGTCAGCTATTATTACTCATCATCCTTATAGATTGATTATAGAAATGAGGATTGTTTATCTCAACCAGACAACAGTAGCTTTTTTTAGGTTGTGTAGGTGTAGGGTTTCGTGGTTAGGAAAGTGTAGTCTGAGTGAGTGGTGTTTTTTCTTGATCGGGATAATAAAATCTGTGAATCGTAGCACTCTACCAAAACGCCTTCCCATGACGGACAAAATTTCGTTCGTATACTCTACAAAGAACATCCCATGCGCAAAGAGGAAATCTTATTTGACAACACTGATTGAAAAAAACCGACAAACTAATTCGATATATGAGATGGAGAGCTTATCACTATCTACACCCGAGGAACGCGAGCAATGATAAAGAGACCTATGGTTTTAACTGGAGGAAAGCGCCGCCTATGGCGGAGGAAATGAAAGCATTTAAAAATAGAATGACGGAACTTATCAGAGGTATTGAATTCGACCAGCGCACAAACGACTTCCAAAAAGAGCTAGCGAAGGACGTAAAACGCGTTAGGGAAGACGTCCAACTTGTCGTCAAAGCGGAAAAGACCAACAAATTTCAACCGGATGAAGCCCAATAATAATAATAATAATAATAATAATAATAATAATAATAATAATAATAATAATAATAATAAATGCTTTATTTATATAGCGCTATTTCCCTTTAGCCCAATAGCGCTTTACAATAATTACAATCCAAAATAGGAAATTTTACAACTAGCAATAGGATGGATTTTTACAAATTTCAGGTAAAAACTATATTAAAACTATTTTAAGATATTAAAACTATATTTCCAGGTAAAAGACTATATTACATGCGAATCTAAGTTATAACATTCTTTTAAAAGGCTTAAAACTTGGTAACGAGCTACTCTGTCTGATAATGTCGGGGAGAGAGTTCCATAAACTGGGTGCTGCAAAAGAGAAATACCTATGGCCATAACTTACTAGCTTGACGGGTGGTATTTTCAGCAAGTTTTTAAAGGAAGATCTCAGATTCCTAGTTGGTGCATAGGGCTCTAATAGTTCAGTAATGTAACTAGGAGCCTGGTCATTAAGCGCTTTATAGGTCAGAAGTAGTATCTTATAGTTAATGCGCTGGTTAACTGGAAGCCAGTGCAGCTGCTTTAGGACAGGCGTAATGTGGCAGGGGCACCCAACGAGAATATAGTTCAAAACCACTTAAACATAGCATTGTTAAACGTATTTTAGTATTTAAACGGTAGATATAGGCATATCTTTATCCCGTAAAAATTTTTGATCTGTTCGGATTTCCTAGCAGAAAGTCTAGTGATCCGAAAATTATAGGGATCAAAACTTACCTTTTCGAAAATTTCAGCCAGAAAAAAGGCTCCCGAAAATTCTAGGTGACCTTTTTTGGGTAAAAATCTGTTTAAAATGGGCAATTATACCATTTTTTAGTTGTTCGAAAATCCTAGGACAGGCAGGCAAGTATGAGATTTTACAAGTGTTCCGAAAATTCTAGATCTCAAATCGTCTTCCGAACAGATATTTTCCGAAAACTGACGTTGGGTGCCCCTGATGTGGTCATATTTCTTGGTACGAGTAATAATGCGGGCCGCAGCATTCTGGACATTTTGTAAGCGATCTATTAGAAAGGTGGGTAGCCTGTACAATAGTGAGTTGGCGCTATCAAGCTTAGAGGTAATGAATGCGTGAACTAGATTTTCTGTGTCTGCTGGAGATAAACAGTCTCTTATCTTACTAATGTTCCTGAGGTGGAAAAAAACAGGCCTTGCAGGTATTGGTAACATGCTTATCTAGTGACATGTGCTCATCGAAGATAACTCCAATGTTCCTTGCAGAAGGAGATGGCTTGATCCATTCACCAGACACATCGATGTATTCTATTGACGGAGGTGGGCGGTGTCGTGCGCTTAGGACCAGTAACTCCGTTTTTCCTTTCAGTTTAATCTTATTGCTTACCATCCACGAGTCGATTTCGGAAACACACACTTCTATCTTAGCTATGGAACCGGCTTGTTCAGCGGGGCTTAAATGAGAGATATAGCTGAGTGTTGTCGGCGTAGAGATGGTAGTTGAGTCCATGCCGTCTAATAATGTCCCCGATGGGCGACGTGTATAGCAAGTACAGGATCGGCCCTAAAACTGATCCCTGGGGAACACCATAGCGGAGTTCTTGCACTTTTGATTTGATTCCATCAATCATCACAAACTGCTTTCGATCTTGAATATAGGATCGGAACCATTTTAGCGCATTTCCTTTCACACCATAGCGTTTTGACATTCTTTCCAGTAGCAACTCATGGTCGACGGTGTCGAACGCTGCAGACATGTCTAACAGCAGCAGGACAACGCATTTCGGATTGTCTATTTCACGGAGAATGTCATTTTGCACCTTCAAAAGAGCAGTCTCTGTGCTGTGAAAGCATTTATACGCTGACTGAAAAGATTCCTCCAGATTATTATCACGCAGGTAAGGTAAAGGTAGAAGGTACACGTTATTTAACGTCGGAAGTTCCTTTACTCTCTAGAGAGTACTCTCCCAGGAAGCCGACGGTGCGCTCATTTTACTCCCCTCTTTCCATCAGTGCTCCGTTTTAAGGGTACTTAAAGCTACTTAGGCTACACTGAAAGGAAAGAAGTCGAAACAAGCATGTGAGATCCGGGGATCGAACTCGGAACCTTATGCACCAAGGTCGCGCACTAACCGACAGTGCCACCCTTGCTCCTTAATCACTCAATTGACAAGATACTGCCTTTTCAATTATCTTTGATACAACCTTCAGATTTGAGATAGGTCTAAAATTTGGATAATCCTCAGAATCTAGGCTATCCTTCTTCAGCTTCGGTTTAATCATTGCTTCCTTCAGTGTAACGGGAATATATGCTGATTGGAGCGACATGTTAACCATGTTAGTGAAAATGAGTAGAAGAGTCGATTTGCATTCCTTGAGAATAGATGCTGGTATAGGGTCAAGATCACAAGATTTTGTTACCGATTTTGTCCACAAAACGTTCAACCTCTCTTGCTGATATCACTCTGAACTTTGTGAATTTGACATGACATGGCTGTTCATTTGCTCCGCAAGACTGGATAGTGGAGGTCATTTCGTTAGATAGCTCCGTTCTTATGGTTGCTATCTTCTTGTCAAAGAAGTCGGCGAAATTATTCGTAAGCTCGATCGTTGAGGGCGCAGTCGGATAGCGTTTCTTTACTTTGCGATGTAGCAACTTGTCGACTGCGTTAAAAAGTATTTTTGGATCTAGTGCATTCTCGGATATAATAGATGAATAATATGAAGCCTTCGCGTCCTTAAGCATTTCGTTCACTATCTGACACTGGTCAACATACATCTGTCTGTCGACACACAGTCTTGACGCTCTCCAGCGGCGCTCCAGCTTCCGACGCTTTCTCTTGGCATCACCAATACCCTAATGGTACCATGGTGCCGATGGGCAGAGAGTTATCACGCGTCGTCTCAGAGGCGCATGCTTTTCAAGTGTTTCTTTCAATGTGTTTTCGTATTGTTCAGTAAGGCTCATAAGATCGAGGGTGTTAGTTGTCAGAAGGTTGGACTGCTTTAGATCATCGTTAAAGCTATTCATATCTACAGAGTGAAATTTACGATAACTAATTTCCTTTCGTTCCAGAGGTGGTTTCTTCAGGCGAAGCTTACAGTGCACAGCGGAGTGATCAGACAGCATTGGATCTCGTGTTTCAGTGCAAATAACTAACTCGTCCGCGGCTCTGGTTATGATCAGGTCTAAGGTATGCCCTTCTTATGGGTGGGTCCATTAACATGCTGGACTAGACTGAGCGATTCTAGGACCTTGTTAAATTTGACAGTATACAAGTTTCTAGTGTCATCCATGTGATAGTTGAAGTCCCCCACTATTAGCAGGTTTCCAGGGTAAACAACTAACTGCTCTGTGAGGGTGCCGAATTCTTCGAAGAATAGAGCACTATTTAGTTGATTTGCCTTCGATG
>OX421455.1:5408428-5413428 GCA_949126865.1 Montipora capitata
ACACCTGGCGAACCAGCTAACCTCTCTGTTAAGCCTAATGGTTTGGCCAATGTGACGGCTTTTGATATTGAAAATGAACATAATTTGACCAGTCTCATTCAAATACTGGTGTCTTCCAATGATTACAAAGTGGAGTGTCTGCTCATGGTATCACAAAGCTGTTCTTCTATGCAAAGTCAAGGACTTGCTGAAAAAAGAATTGACAATACCCAGTCATCCATCAAACTAACTTTCACCGAATCAGGTGCCATCACTCTATCACAATATTCAAAACCTAAGATTGACACAGGGCGATGGTACATTGGAATCAGCTGCAAAAGTACAGACCAAGAGACAACTTTACCGAAGAATGTTGCTGTAACTGTGAAAAAAGGATATACATATGACATGCTTGGCAAGACTCTACCCATAGCGTTTATGTGTATTATAGCTGTTATTGGTGGCATATCTATTGCTGTTTTTGCACATTTCTTTCTCAATCCTGACTTTGGCGAGTGTTCATTTTCATGCCATGATCACTTAGAAGTAACTCAAAACAGGAACAGATCTCCAAGCACGGAAATGTCTGACTGTTGTCGAGAGCCGTTACCTAGGGGGACATTCCTATTCAAGGAATGGTTCAAAGTGATCTTTTTGGCATGGTTTGGACAAGGTATCAAGACATATTCGTACCTGACTGCAGTTCTGGCCATAAGCTTTATGGTTGGATCAGCACAATTTGTGATTGCACGTTGGTCCAGCATGATTGAAGACGGTAATCGTGACCTTTGCTATTACAATGAGCTTTGCTACCGCCCGATTGCCATTGCCGATATGCCGTCTAACTTTATGCTCAGCAATGTTCCTTACATTATCCACGGTGTCTTGTTGGCTCTCTCTTTTTCCTTTAGGGAGGCAATAAAGCAAGAAGCCTGTTCTAGATCTAGTCGAAGGTATTCAGTGGAAAGTGCTCGTCTTACTCTTTTGGCGCCATACGACTACTCTGTGGCATATGCACTTTCCTGGGCTTTGATCTTTGAAGGTCTCTTTTCCGCCACTTACCATCTCTGCCCATCTCGGCTCACTTTTCAGTTTGACTCAGCCTTCATGTTCATCATCTCAGGGCTGGTTGTAGTAGCTCTGTACAACTGTAGGGTAAAAAGAATATTTCCTTCTGGACCAGAAGATCGCACCATGAAACACCCCAGTGAGACAACTGTCCAAGCACCAAAATACTTCTTATTCTTTGTTGCACCACTGCTGGTGTTTAATTACATTGGTTCTGTGAAAGACACCCATACTGAGCTTCCGTTTTCCCTTAAAGTGATTTACTGGCTTGCCTTGGTTGCGTGGTTCGTTGTCATGTACATTTGGACCATCCAAAAGGTGGGAGTTCCATGTTGCTGGAAAAGATGCAATTGTGGCCCTGATGACGATTGCTGGGATATGAAAGCTATAATTAAGTGGATCTGGATCACCCTGTTTCCTCTTTGCTTGCTTATCATTGGTTTCAAGCAGAAAGATGATTGGTCCCAAATTTTCCTGTTTTCATGTGTAGCTGCTGTGGTCTTGACCATTCTAGGCTTGATAAGTTTTGATATAGCCATGGATTTTAAAAGGCATCATCAAAGTGGAGAAAATAATTGTTACGATTGTATGAAACAACTCTTTCAACCAAAACAGATTTTCAGAATGCTACTTCGTAACTGGCATCGTGTGCTGTATGTGATCGCAACCTTTTTATTCTGGGTATTTGCCATGTACTTCTTTAAGATAAAATCCACAACACGCAAGGTTGAGAAACCAAGTGTCTCTCGTACTATGAATAAAGAGTGTATCCTGTGGGATTTTTTCGACTACCATGACATCTGGCACATGTTGTCTTCATTTGCTCTCTTTATGAGTGCATACTTGCTGATATATGTCACCAGAAAAGTGGAGATTTACTTCTGGCATTGTGATGACAACCCTCAAGCTGAGAGAGGTGTTGCAACGCAAGAGGAGCAGGTGCATCCATGCAATGTTACCGGTATTATACCTTGCTCAGGTAAGCCAAGGAATGGTGAAATTGCCATGGGCACCTTGAGATATGCAAATAACATTAAGTATGCTCGTGTTTCATATGTCTGAACGAGTCTGTGTTCTTTTGGGCTGAAGTAGAGAATGTTAGCATTGGCAGCGAATACGAGAACAACTACATGTACAACTCGTACTCGTTCTCAAACTGGTGCTCTATGTAGTTAGGTAAGCATGTAATATGAGTTCCACATTTTGGTGCCAGTTTTGAATAAGTTGCTGGTGTCTGCACTTTTTCTAGTGGAAGTTGTTAACAGTAAATGGCAAAAAGCAAACGCAATTTCCTTTTCACAAACTCATACTTTCCGCTACGACTTTTCATGTAAAGTAATTGCAGACCAACTTGCTCGGATGAAGTGAGCACGCCGGGCTGCACAGTAATCAAAATCCTAGAACTCATATAATTTTGAAGTCACCCTTGTTGTCGATGTTAACAATCTCTATTCATTTGTCAAATCCAAGAATGCTGAAAATGAATTATTTCAGTGAATTAGGTAATTTTATTTATTTTAAATGTACACCTGAACAATTTTTATATAATTTGACCAACTCTCTCTTAAGGGTTTTTTTCCAAGTGTGCCTGTGTGTCCTAACAGAAAAATTTATTATCACAACATTCATCTTAACCGTAATATTGTTGCCTCATTCAAGGTAAAGTGTTTTGTGTATTTTGAGCATAGAAATGAGGCAACTAGAGACACTGAATAAAAGCGAAACAACAAAGCGTCTCACTTCCCACTTCATTTGTCCCCAAAAATGTTGTCATTCCGTTATACACCACATTCCAACAAACCCCTTTTTATCGAAATTTGATTCCTGATCATCCAGCTCTATTCTCCAAAAGCTGCAGTCTGAATTATTTTGCATTGCATGCAGGCTAAAACAGTTATGCTTGACGTGCAACATTTGCTGGTTTTGAACTTTATGATTCTGGCTGTGGTGGGATTTTGCCTGGATGGTCATTTGGGTATTTAAAACAAAGTTCTAACTAATTTCTACATGCTGAACAAAGATTCCATGAAAGTTAGCAGTAGGAATTTTATCCACAGAGCCTCACGAAAGACCTGTTTCCCAGGAGTACATTTCAAGTGAATCTTTAAAAACCACAGAAACTACTTTGGCCAATGGCAAGAGGCTCACAGAATCAAATGAACCACGAACAATGCAACAAATTAAAATCACAAAGCAAAAAAATAGGCGCAGGCAAGAGTGGTACAGTTTTGCCTTTTCCTTGATCAGCTGTTCAAAAAGTTTTTAAACTGCAATAAAAAAAAATTAGGCAGAAGTGCAAAACTATTGCACAATCCTGAGAGTACTTTGAATACTTGATTGAAAATCATGAATTTCAATTAATTTTCAAATATTTGAAAGACCAAGCTACACAATATAAAGAATTTTCTTGACAAATGGATTTTAATTAAACATTAAATCTAACTCTAACATGTGAATAACGGAGTGATTCCGAGACTCAGAAATAAACTATTAATGTTAATTAAGCATGTTACATTTCACTTTTGTCACATGGGTTGGTCAACTTACATTTTAAAGTCCCTATGATGCTTATTTTCCCCATTCTTTAACTTTTCATTTATATATCTACAGCTGTATAGTGTCTTGAGTACTTCAAAAATTTTTCCCTCGTAGTGCATCCACGGGTTTTAGCAGGCCTTTGATTTATACGCAGTTGTGGCCGAGCCAGTTGGGTTGCAGTAACTAATGACATCAAAGAAGTCAAGATGAATCGTCAGAACATTTGAACTAGCAAGGGTAACTATCATTCGACATTTCTATGAGGACTTAACAAAAAGCTCTCAACAAAAAGCTCTGTCTAGATTTTCAACAAGACTTTCTACACTTTTGCACAAAAAAAGTCATTTCTTTCTGAAGAGATGCGAACAAGTTATGTTCTTCTTTGACGTCATTAGTTATCGAGACCCAATTGGCTCGGCCAAAATTTTTTGCGTATAAATGAAAGGCCCACTAAAACATGTGGATGAGGGAGATCTTTATAAACAAAAAGTAAAAAAAAATGGGGAAAAATAAGTGACATAGGGAATTTAAGATGAAATTACCAAAAGCAAACTCCGACTAATGAAGTGTCCACTCAGGTGTGAAGTTCTCTAAAGTTTAATTTTGTGTGAACATCCTTTAAGCATGAACTCAGTCATGCATGCAGCAATCTGCCCTAAGCTTGTTGTGCAATTTGTGCAAACTGTTGTGTGATTTTACAGAGTTCTTAATCCAGTGACCCCCAGATTGAGACTTAACAGAGTTTACTCTGTCTAATGCCAGACAACTTTTCTCGTCAACTGGAGGTGTCCTAGGGCATTTGAGGTGTCAATGGGTTAAGTCCCAAAAAACTATCAACAAATTTCTAATAATGCATTTTTGGACACAAGTGAGCAAGTAATGTTGTGCATGACCAGAGGGTGTAAACTGCAGGTTTGCAGGTTGTAGGTTAGGGTTGCAGGTCATTGTTTTACCACAACAACCCAAACATTTACAAAAATGGTAACCTTAGGCTGCGCCTAGACATTATCTAAAGCATAGTGTTAAGGCCTAATGTTAGCATTTTGGTAAAGGTTTGGGTTGTTTCGGCTATGGGGAATCAATGACCTGCAACCTGCAGTTTACACCCAGTGCATGACTGAGTTTATCAGGAATATCATCTTGATATGACTGGCCTTGAATTCAAAATCCTTTTGTATTACAGTGGATGGGGAACAGGCTGTCGAACAGGCAAATAATGTACAGCCCACTGTCAATGGTGAAACAAATGTATAGCAGAGCAGATTGGATCAGAAGATCGTGAAACCAGGGACAATATAGGGGAGCTTGGCGTTGCCAATCATTGTGGTCATTTTTGTTTGTTATGGCTTCCTGAAGTTGCTGAAAATGGAACACTTTAAGGGTCTTTTATTTTAGTGCCCTCGTGTTTAAGATGT
>OX421455.1:5418428-5420928 GCA_949126865.1 Montipora capitata
CAAGTACCTCAGAAATTACAAATTATTAATGATGATGAGAGGAGTAGTTCAGTGTCAATTTGCCTTTACTATGAATACAAGGGGAAGGGAAAGATATTCAATGAAATCGATATCACGATTCCCGCATGTTTCAAGGATCATGTCATGTGATAGTCATCCAGAAACTCCCAAAAAAGTGCACAAAGCCAGTGAATCTGTAACAAATGCTTTCAACTTTGTAAATGAAGTGGAAACATTTCTCGCTCCATCGGAAGGGAAGAAGAGACACCCTGGGAATGAGGCTTCACCAAAAGTCAGAATACCAACTGAAAACACAACGACATCTGAATGATCAGAACAACAACAATTATAATAATTATTAATTATTGCAAAATTAATTATTACAATTATTATTATAATTATTATTTTTAATCTTATTACAATAGTTACATGTATTATTGCGAGGATACCACCAGTTGACCATCTCAGCTAACATAGTTAATGCATGGAGATGGTTATGAAACTGGACAAGTTCCTTTGTTTCATGTTTTTGTTTGTATTTTTGGCCTTGACCCTGCACAAAACACGCCTTTTTTCGAGAAGATAACCAATCAAATCCTTCGATTAAATTATGCGCAACTAATTTGCGAACCCGTGCGAAGCGAAAACAAAAGATTGTCCAGGGTCATGGTCAATTCAACATCGATTGCAACAACACTGTTCTCGCTTTTGAAAGTTCTAAGGTTCCATAACCAGTCCCTCGATTAACTATGATCACACAGTCCTGAAGTATGTCTCCTGTAGCTTAGTGACCAAGCTCTCACTAATTACCAGTCTCCTTGTGGCTTAGTGGCAGAGATCAGAACCAACAATATTATTGGAAGCTTAAGGGTTTGACTCGTGTTTATATATATTAACAGATTTTACTCTGCCTAATGCTAGATGATATTACTCGTCAATGGGGGTGATTCAGGTGTCAATGGATACAGCTTTTCTGAGAATTTCTATAAATAAACCTCTTCACAATATCAATAACTCTCTGCAATCACTCTCACTTGAAGGTAAAGTCCCTCAGCAAAATATGAAAATGGGTTCTGTCTGTCTCAAATTCACACATCTCTCAATGATGTGAAGATCCTGTGTAGAAGGAGAAGTAACAGTTATCTTTAACAGTGACTCCTACCTTCCAAAAGCACTCAGAAATGCGGCAACATATTCACGTCTCTTCTGGTATGCCTGACAAACTTGTTCAACCTTACAAAGCAAGCAGAAAAGGGAGTTCATCATTAACAGTCTGTGACAATTATTATTATGCTAAAGTCCAGGCCAATCAGCACAGATGTAGATCACATCACGATAACAAATAATGGTTTAATGAATAAGAACATTTATTGAATTTATTGTTCAAGTTGCAAAACAAAACGATTTGATATTTTAAATGAAGGTTTCCACACAATTTAACTGTTCTTTTTTCTCCTGTGTTGCCATACAATTCCATACAGTGTGTATTATGCATGTATTTCTTGTTATGGTTTATAGCATGAATAATCAACCAAAAAATGAGACAGGGTTAGAAATCTCTGAGTATTTCCATATTTAGTGAGGTGTGTTTGAATGCGAATAATCAGTTGTCACATCTGAACCTGAATTAACAACCATGATTCGATTTTTGATAACGGTCCACTAACCTTTGCCTCAAAAAGTTCTTGAATGAGAGGTAGGTACTCCAATAGGCATCCATGCACACCTCCCCAGTGGGGGATGCGCAGACTACTGGAGCCACCAAATGCTCTGGGACAGCAACAAAGAACAATATTTATGACAAAAATCAGTCATGATAACCATCATCAATAGTGCCCATCATCATAATATTAAAAACTCCCATTATAGGCATTTTCATCATAATGATTATCAATTCATTATCACAACATCAGATTATTATGTTGCAGGACATTTGGTTAATTTGCAACCAAACTAGGCCATTTTGTTTCAACCTACGTTTCAACTTGTTTCAACCAAGGTCACTTTGGGGCAGGTACAAACACAGGTCAAAGGTCATTGTTTTACCAATCAAGACAGACATTCCAACCCTCCTGATTTGATGTGTTGCCTCCTGCTCTCCCGATTTTTATCAGATTCTCCCGATTTATCATGAAGTTCTGAAGACAAGGAAAAAATTCCTTATCTTAAGTATTTTTTGCGATATGAATGCAAAATGTTACATTACACTTTCTTATCCTATAATGTCTCGCTCAGTCTCTCCATTGAACACCCCATGTTGTGCAAACTCATATTATTAAGGCCAGCAGTCTTGCTCCATTTAGTAGCTCCAAAGATGGTGGACAAGTATTTCTGCCTTACAGAATATCACACAAATGATGTCAAATGCAGGAAATGCCACTTGAGAGAAACTAAATTTGCAAAAATTTGCTGGGTGGGGGGTACCCCCCGACCCCCCTACAGGCTTGCACCTTAGGTGCTCATGTGAGCACATTTGGCACTAAAAAAAACCTAGTTTCCT
>OX421455.1:5425928-5438428 GCA_949126865.1 Montipora capitata
CTCACCTGTTGACCTTTGATGACATGCACTTCAAAGTCAGGATATTTACTGTCAGCTTCAAGGGTGGTGTATTCAAAATTTATCCTAGGCATGTGCTCCACTTGTTTTCGTTGGTATTCTTTGTACTGAACGATAAGCTCTTTTATCAGTTTTAGTAAGCTCTGTGGATCATTCGCATCCCAGTTTTCTAATGACTAAGGGAAACCAAGCATGATCGTATCATTAAAAGATGAAAAATATTTGATATGATATTAATATTAAATTTTGTGTAAAAAAAGATGATTCCACTATTGGTAGCTAGATCCCAGATGGATACTCAGCTCCCATGGCTGGGAAATCAAGACAACCCAGCCATGAGCCCCCATGCAGCACAGGAGACAGACGCCCATTACACAGTGAATAGAGGAAGGTGGGAGGAAAGGGGAAATAACCACTAAACAATGTTACAGAAACGTGCTTTTTAAGTTACTTAACACAACTACGACATCACGGTTATGCCTTAAACTAAACAAAAGCATGAAATCACGGCACATGCACCAACAGACAACACTGCCAACCACACCAAGCAAATAAGTGTTCCTGTTGTTCATTCGGTTAAATTACATTCAACTCGTCAACATTATTAAATTATTCTTATCATTGTTATGATTGTTACATAAACAGATGTACATTGCACATTAATATGAAATACGGAGTATTTTTGTTAATTTAAAATAGGTTTGGTCTAACCCAAAATTTTCTTTGTAATCCAGTATTTAAGGAGGCTCGAAAGGGTTTCAACATTTAGAAGACTCTCTGTTTAGATCGAATAACGCTACAATACTGTATCATGTAACAGCAATGTTATGGTACCATATGAAACACTGATTATTTCCAAACAAGATGTGATCATTATTGTGATGTAATAAGTTACCTTGGCAATGGGAAAGCCCAGCAAAAACATCCTATATTTTGGGTTTACTTGCTCATACCTCAAAAATGAACTGGAGGACCCCCCTTTTTTAATTGCTGAAAAGTGATTAGAAGGCCATGATGAAACTTTCTGCAAAGTTTAAAAAACGTCTGTTGAGAGAATTCAGAGCGACATAAAAAAAATCACAAAATTAAGGTGGCTCTGAATCCACTAGATAATTTTAAACTTTGCAGAAAGTTTCATCATGCCCTTCTGATTACTTTTCAGAAATAAAAAATGGGGATCACCAAGTTTGTTTTTCAGATATAAGGACCTAAAGACAAAATAAAGGCTGTTTTACAGGGCTTGCCTGTTTCCATGGTGACATATTACATCACAATAATGACTGTATATTGTTCAGCAATAATTTGTGTTTTATTTGGTACCACAATATTGCCATGAATACATGATACAATGTTGTGGTTCCGATCCTTCCAATATGAGCGTCACTTGGAAGTGTTGAAACTGGTTCGAGCCTCCTTAACCCATTCACCCCTAAACCGGCCTAAAGCAGCCATACTTAGTATTTTACTCTGCCTTATACCAGACGATTTTACTTGTCAATGGGGAAACCCCAGAAGCCAATGGGTTAAGATGAATACCTTGAGTTCACAAATGTCAGGAACAAACTCTAGGTCTTGTGAGCCAAATATGAAATCAGGAGGAAAATCTGGTTGAGTTTGGCTAAAAATCACCTCCCCTGCAATTGTTAGAAAGGGATATAAAATGAGGGCGAAACACTGAGTTGCAAACAAGACATTATTCATTCATTTTTTGCAAAATTTAACTCTTATCCACCATGAAATATATGCAATATTAAACATAGGCAAGCTTAGTATGAGAAAGAAACCTGACAGCTGCAAGATTGGAAGAAATTATGATTGGCTTACATTAATTTCCCAGGCCAGGCCTGGACCATGCTTAGAGTGGTTTTAGAAAACCGTGTAATTGGCTTGGATCAAGTGCCCTGTGTCAGGCTTTTCTTTCCTTTCCCTCTTCCTTTTTTGGGTCCCTTCCCTTGAAAAGCCTGATCACAACTTGGATGGTAGAATTACAGGTAGAGAACACAGTTGCAGGCAGAGAATGGGCATCTGGAGTGATGGCCAGAGAAATTGCCTGACAAACATTGCTGTGGTTTAGCTGTCATTGAAACAGTATGAGACTTTTGAGCATGGGGCAAACTGTACATTGCATGAAGTGAGTTTAAGGTCATTTATGTAATTTCAAACACCTGTATTGAAGTACATGTGTACACACAAGTACACACAAGGAAAATGTCAAATTACAACTAAACAAGGTTGTGTTATATCATAATATTGCTACTTTGGGGGTTTACTGGGATTGTGATCTCTGGAAAGCAAATAATTTTTATGTAATTGAAGGCATATAAAGCGAGTAATTGTACTTTGACTCAGAGTTTAGGTGGTAGGAAATGAATGTTGTTGTAAGAAAGTGACTTGGAGAATTATTAAACGAATAAAAGTCTGAAGATACAGCTGTACAGTCCTAGTCGGGGTGTTTTGGCCAGCACATGCAGTCTCGAAAGATTCTGTGACCTGGAGATCTCTACATTGTACCAGTAAGTATAGGAAATCGTGTGAACTAATGCTTGTGCATTTTATGATTTATTATAATTGGGCATGAGTGATGTTTTGAAAGTTCTCAAAATTGCACGAGCTGTAGGTGAGTGCAATTTGAGAACTTTCAAAACGTTATGAGTGGCCATAAATCACAAAATGCAAGAGCAAGTACTGTACATCCAATTTTTTTATTTATTGACTACTCAACAAAATCACCGCATCGCTTTGTTTCCATAGCAACTTCCGTAATGCATTCTATAAATAACCTCTTTTTACACTCCATAACCCATTTATGCATTCCTCATTGACCAATCAGAAACATGTTATTTTGTTGAGTACATAATAATACATGTAAATATCCAACAAACTTATATTACCACTTGACCTTGGTGGATAATACATAATAATAACTGACAAAAATATATTTTTTTGTCAGTCCAAGAAGTCAGCACATACATACATGTAATGTTACATAACATACTGTGTGTCAGAATGTAACAACATATAAACAGTGGCATACATCTACATACATTTTAATTTTCTACCAGCATATGGAATTAACACTTTGAATCGATCACAAGCTCTAATGGCAGCACATGGATGAGACAAGCTACAAAAAATAACAAAACAAAATACCAGTAATTAATTATGCAAGTGTCCTCTGGACTAATCGTGATAAGGAAAGCCTTGGGCGGGTCCTGAAGCTCCAAGAACGTGCAGCTAGAGTGATTCTGAAGGCCCCCCTCTAGCACCATCAGTCCCTTGTTTATTCCACTGAAATGGTTGCCTTTTTATAAAGACACTTGAATATCTAAATGTATAATTGCTTATAAGCGATTACAAGGTGACGTCCCCGTTTATCTAAATACTCTACTTAAATTAAACAGCAACATCCACAGTAGATAAACCAGATACTGTAATTTTAACCTAAGCTCTCCGAGGTATAATCGCGAAACAGAAGGAGGCAGTAGTTTTACCGTCACAACTTGCAAAGCATGGAACAGTTTATCTTTGCCTGTAAGGCAAAGGGACTCAGTTGATTCTTTAAAAAAAGCATTGTGGAATGAGTTTTTTTAAACAACAGCAGAATCTTGATCATTTTTCTATTTAAGTTAATACTTGATGAATTGTGACATGATTATAATGCTATATTTTATCTTTTAAATAGTCTAGTAGATTCTATAGTATTTTCATTTGTATTCTTTAGTTTTTTATATTTATTTTTATTTTATTATTTAGAGGGTCACAAGTTTATTAGCTCAGGATATTTCGTGCTCACCCTCATGAAATAAAGACTACTTACTTACTTACCTTGTTTTTGGATCGACGACTTTTGGCAATTCTCCACAAACGCCAAACCCTTCATTACTCAGCACGGCATCTACAAATTTTTCAATCTGTGGATGGAAACGCAGCAGCAGATCAGTGGCCATAACTCGTTTAGAACCGAAATGCTAAACGAGTTTCTTCCGCCATGACGGTACCAAAACGGCCAGGGACTGGGAAAATTTCAGCATATATAGCCTGCACTATTACTTTCTTAGAAACCGCAGTTTAAGTGTAGGCTCAATTATATAAAGGTACGAAACATGGAGAAATTAGCAGGGGTATCTTCTCTATTTCAACCTCCTTCGACACTTCAAGGAGCAAAGATCTTAAACAAAGAAGCCTTTAAAACTATCATAAATCTTCCTGCTCTGAGAATCGAAGCCAAGAAGTGTTCGCTTTTCTTAAAGAACCTCAGCAAATGTCTGCTAAATCAACCTCGCTTGAGGAACATTGTGTCAGATGAGTGCATCAAAGACAAAAAGATTCTTCTTCTTAACCCACAAAAATCGTTGGAAAATTTAAGTGATAAGGAGCGAGAATTTGTGGAGAGTCACAGTGCTGAAAAAACGAGCTACGATTTGATTTTAGGCTATGAACATTGGACGACCGAACAAGTGTTGAGGGCAGTTTTACCAGCTGAAATCAACGAAATCCCTTCTTCCTTTGAAACGGTCGGCCACATAGCTCATGTGAATTTACGGGATTCACAGCTAGATTACAAACATTTCATAGGTAGGTTGTCTTAATCGATGCCACTCCATGAAACATTGTGGTAGCCTTCGAGCAGGTCAAGGGACTGTGGCTGGGGATTGAATTTCAACCCCCAGTCCCTCGGGGACCCTGCTCGCAGGCTAGCATTTTGGAGCTGTTTTCTGCACAGGCACCGCAAGCTCATTGTGAGCATGGCAGAGAAAAATGTAAGGATTTGTGTGGGAATCACGATAAAAGGCTCAAGATGATAATATATGTTTTACGAGACATCTGTTTGTCTCTTCTACTGGGCAAACCTGCCCAGAGGGAAGGAGCACGAACAGGACTCGAGGTCCTATGCGAGGTGCTCCACCCTACCCTATCCAGACCAGAAAGACCAGACCACAACACCGGGAACTACATGCCCTACTCTTTACGACAAGTGTGCGGGTTCTTTTACGTCCCACAGGATTATGAACATTGAAGGGTTGTGAGACGGGACCTCCGGCTTATCGTCCTTATCCGAGAAGACTAGAGAGTCTAACCATTTGCAGATGTAATTACAAAGGCAGCACTTTCTCCTCAGTTATTTAAAGACCCTAGGCCTGAGTGTTGGTCCGGCCGGAGTTGAACTCACGACCTCCCGCGTGACAGCCCCGGTGCTCAACCAAAAAAAATCCTCAATTAAAAAGCCTAACCTTATTGCCATTGTGGGTAGCTTCCTTCCTGTGTGGTTATTTTCCAGATCCAACACAACTTGATCCATTTTTCAATTTCTCGGTTGTCAATGGTACAAAATCCCAAGGCTGGAGACTAAATTCTCAGGAGCCACCAATTTGAGTCAAATATTCCTGGATAAAATGTTCCCACGGTCACAATTCCACATCAGAATCAATTGACAAAGATTGAACTTTCATCTCAACCCACCATCAACGCAATACCAGTCCTGCGAGCGACCTCAGGCAGTAACATTACAAGAAAACAGCTTTCAAAAGATTCACTTTATCACCAAAGTGGCGATGGCTTCGACCGATGATATTACAAACTGAGCCTTACCAGGGTGGCAGACTGTAGTTTGTCAACCACAAATTTCTTTATTCCCCTGGGTCTCTAAATTTTTCAGGCTTCTCTACGCAATTGCTAAAAATTGCGTCCATAACTGTGAGGATCATGGCTTTACTAGATTTTAGATTTTTAGATGGTTCAGGAGTCAATGGGTAAATTAATAGATTTTACTCTGTATAATACCAAACAATTTTACTTATCCATGGGGACCTCTTCAGGGGTTAAAGTGCCTATCACCTCAACACACTTTTCCACTTTATTTATTCTCGGAAAGCGTCCCAAATACATCGTGTTGTTTTCAGAACTTTTTAATTGAAATTTCACTTATTTATTGGCTTTGAAAGACAGGAAAAGTGATCATATTTTGCTTTGAGATGGTTCTTTGAAAATGAATTGGTGACGTCAACCTGGTATCGAAGCCGTTCCCCTTCATTGCTTGGTTATGGACTACCAGTACTTTTTATGTCTTTCAAAGCCAATAAAAAAGTGAAATTTCGATCATAAGGCTCTAAAAACAAACACAATGTATTAGGACGATTTCAGAGAATAAATAAATTTGAAAAGTGTGTTGAGGTGATGGGCACTTTAAAGGGTTGACAACATCTATATTTTGCTGACGCAAAAACAATGTCCCCTTTGAACCCTTTCTGGCCTAAGAGTGATACTTACAGGTTTTACTCCCGGGGGGGGGGGGGGGGACTCCCATATGAAACAGACGGGGATGCTCGTTGGAAATTCTGAATTTAACCCCTAAAGGAGACCAATCTAGGCGTGGCTTAAGCAAATTTTGACCCCTAAAAGAGACCGTTTAAAAACACAAAAATACGACACGCAATGAGTTTTAATGATGAAAACGCATAATCATTGAATGCTTTTATCTAAAAATAAAATTTAAAAGGAAATTTGACTTCTGTTTCTCTTCGCGTAATTCTGTGTTACTTCGCGGAACCCTAAACGAGACCTTGGTGGCATAAAATATTGGCGCTTTTCCCAGAACACCCTAAGCGAGACCAAAATTTACACCCCTAAGCGAGACGACGAGCATCCCCGTCTGTTTCATATGGGAGTCCCCCCCCCCCCCCCCACCCCCGGGGTTTTACTGTCTAATGCTAGACAATTTGACTTATCCTTTGGGGCTGTCTTAGTCTTCATAGCCTCTACATTTGAACATTAATTTTCAGTGACTTGCACAGAACTTGCAGTGCTTTCTGATTTATGCTTTTTGATCTTTTACAGGACAAGTTTTATTGGATAAAAATTCCCCTCAAATTAAAACTGTTGTGAACAAGACTAACACTATCCACGATGTCTTTCGCTTCTTTAAGATGGAAGTAATCGCAGGAGAGGACAATTTTCAAACAACTGTGAAACAAGATGGTTGTATTTTTGAGTTTGACTTTTCAAAAGTTTATTGGAACTCTCGTCTTCAGACAGAACACAGCCGCCTTGTTGAATTCTTTGAATCTAAGGATGTAGTTTGCGATATGTTTGCTGGTGTTGGCCCTTTTGCAATCCCTGCCGCCAAAAAGGGCTGTACTGTTTATGCAAATGATCTAAATCCTGTGTCTTACGAAGCTCTGCAGAAGAATGTAAAGCTGAATCATGTGGAGAATAGAGTGCACCCTTTTAACATGGATGGAAGAGAGTTCATTAGAAAAATGCTGCAGCTTTCATCATTTTCCTCACAGTCATCATCAGCATTATTGCCTTCATCAGAGCAAAGCTTGGAAGTAAAGGGTCGTAAAATCTTGAAACCTTTCACTCATGTAATTATGAATCTTCCAGCTAGTGCTGTTGAATTTCTCGATGTCTTTCATGGACTGTATTCAACTCACAGACAACTTCCTCTTCCCAGAATTCACTGTTATTGTTTCTCCAAGTCCCAGTCTCCTGCTGAGGATGCTCAGGAGCAGGTCGAGCAGAGGCTGGGGAGCAGTCTTGCTGGTCAGTGTACCGTTCATTGTGTGCGGGACGTTGCTCCGAAAAAAGTGATGGTTTGTGTGTCATTCAAGTTACCAGAAACGGTGGCATTTGGTGATGCGGTTGAGAAATTTGGTGGAGAGTTCAAGCGACCAAGAGATGACTTTGGTAAGTGAAAAGCAGTGGGTGCAGAAATTATCCATATTCACCCCAAAAAGGAATACACAAGGGTTCAGAAGGAAAAAAGAATATCAGCTAATCCCCCTCCCTACTAGGGTTATTGCAAATTGCTCTGAGGGAAAGGAGGTTGGGGTGTACGGCAGTAGGGATTGGATACAAGATAATCCCAGGTGGATTTAGGAAAGATATTTTAGTTTGACTTAATTAGGTGCATTCCAATTTTGATATCCAACACAAAGTGCCCGTTTAAGTTGAAGCATTCCTGTTTCTTGCATTAAGGTCAGTGTAAGGGCTAGCATGAATTGTTTGGTGAGGATAAAGGCGGCTGTCTATCCTTCCTTGAGGACTGCCGTTTAGGGCCACTTTGAGCCGTTAATAGGGAGTTTAAGAAACCACGACGGATACGGCGACGAAAACGTCACTTCAAACTATTAGTTTGAGGTATCCTAAGTAAGCGTTTCTCGATGTTTCCACCTTGTTTGTGTTGTACAAATTAATACGAGCGAAGTATGCTAATTAACCAGATTGGTACGTACGGATTTGAAGCTAAGAGAGAGAAGGAAAGATTCACAATTGTTTGTCCACGTTGTCGTCAAAACCCGATAATTGGTCATTTTACGTTGTTGTTTTGACGAGTACAGGAGAGAAATGTACAAAAATGTGTGCCGCACGTGCAGCACGATCTTTTTTTTTTTTTTAACCAATGATATTACTGCTTTTTGGCGTTGTCGTTTCTTAAACTCCCTAAAATGTACTTATTGACTGAGTGGGAGGGCCGGACGGGAAAATATTTGGCCGATGTCATGGCGCACGGACCAAGTGCAATCTGCCATTTCCCAGTCCAAATTTGGACAAAATCCCAGTCCCTGCTACTAAAATCCCAACCGGGGTTATGATAGGGAAAATGTAATTTTAGAGCATCGGGATGTTGTATGAAGCAGTTAATGATAAGTCTCAAGACGAAACGTGAGATTACTGGAGAACGGAGGTAATAAAGACATTGCGAGGTATAATTTGTAGTTGCATGGGATTGCTTACCCAAGTGCCCAACGGAAAAGGCCTGATATCACCTGGCACATGAAAGTATTCTGGGCCCGGTTGTTCGAAAGCCGATTAACCTAATCCAGGATTAGCATAAACTTTTGCTCGGGAATTTTGAGCAGAACTAATACCTGATAACCTCTGATAATGCAAATCCCAGTTTCCAGTAATCAAATGCCATTTTCTCACCGAAAAAGCAGGTCAATCCCAGCTCCCCCTTTACCCCTCCATGACCCTCTTAATAGGCAACTGCGAAAAAGCGGCAGGAAAAATTGCCTTGTGTAACAGAGACTTAAAACATTTGACCTACAAAGTTGCTTCAAAATTTGATTTTTTATTTAATACATACTGACAGTATTTTTTCTCCTGTTTTGTAGCTGATGCTGCACAAGACGCCAAACAAGCCAAGTTAGAAGTCTAGTGCAACGTTGAAACAAGCCAGAAAAGAAGAGATCGATTTATATTCAAGCTATCGTTTGTCTTGCCTTGTTCCTTTTTTATGTTTCAATGACACCGCCAATACGATCGGACGCCGTTTGACACAGTTTGACTGCTGGGACAAACTGAGAAGCCTGAGAACTTGGAAATAGTTTGTCCGTCGCAGTAGAGAAGCGTGGTCTTCGTACGGATTGCATGTCGCGAGACCATACACTGACTTTTTAGCAAGTGACACGCTCTTGGCGCTTTGCACGGGTATCCATTTTGAGATTCTTTAAAATTGTGATAGAACGAAACCCGTTTGTTTCCTTTGCATTAGGGAAGTGGTCAAAACTACTACACTCGAACAGGACCCACCAAACCACAACATTTATGGGTGTCTGCCTGCACCCCCCCTTGCTTAACGTCAAAAGATGGTGTCTATATTGCATAGCCACCCCTCTATCCAGCAGTAAAAATTACAGTGAGATTCAAACCTCACTTTTCTTGTTTGTCTAGTAATGCCGACTCCTGCTAGCTGAATATTCCCGTGTCAACTCAAATTTAAAAGCCAATAAAATGTTGTCGGTAATGTTCATATGATAAGTTCGAAGATAGGTGGTGTCTTTGAGAACCCCCCTACCCCAAAGGTGGGTCCTGTTCGAGTATAGTAGTTGTGACCAGTTCGTTTATTTTAGAGAAAAAAACCGCAGAATCTCTGAATATCTCAACGACTGCTTTGGAGAACTATGCTCTCATTTTGTTGCCATCATTCTCCTGGGGATTTATCTGTTACTGGCTTTCTCCATTAGTGCAATTTTTCCTAAGATGTAGGGGAAAGATTCTTCGGTGAGCATAACGGCACCGTGGTCGAGGCGTATCTTTTACATTAGCCGTAGCCAATGTGCACCCGGAGTTGAGGAATGTCTTATTCAGAAACGTTTTTTTTAAAAGTCGGTTTCAATTTCTTAGCAGACTGGGACTGTACAATGGGGTGTATTGCAGTATCTTCATCACCGGCCAGCAGTGGGACTCTATCGCGCGCACAGCTTTTACACTAAGTTGCCTTCGCCACGAGTCTATTAACTTAGAGACGTTATTCCTTACAGTAGCGTATTCGTACGTATTTCTACGATCATTAGTCCTTATGCTGTTCGTTAAATACTCCGCAACTTTAGCTGACATTGGAATACCAGAGAAATCGAATAACTCCTTTGAAACTTTCAGTGGTGTTGTTACTAAATCTTCGTAGCGTACAATCTTGAAACGACCGCGGAATTTCGCTTCAGCGGATAATGCAAAACTCAGCGATTGAACCATTTCTGAGCAGAATCTTTGCGTGAGCGTTGAGAAGAGGGAAAAGTTTGTAGAGGCGGCGTTGACTACGGATTTGTTGCAAGTCCAGCCAACTCGATCGAGCGATGCAACAACAGCCCGTGGATCGCGCGTTAAATGAATAATTTTCATGTTACCGCTCGACTTGAACAGCGTTGCGAGGTAGCCTTCCTCAAGGAATGGAAGTAAACGGTGAATCAGAACTTTGACTACTACGTGTTTATGCAGCGTACAAGATAAAGATGTGATGAGAGGGTCTAAATCTTTGCAGTGAACGAATGTTCTGTTGTCCTTTGCGCGTGTTGTGTTCTTACAGTAAGGCGTAGTTAGGGCGTGGCTGGAGAACCGGTTAAGCGGCATATTAGACATGAAGGCTAAAAATTCAGTTTGTTTCCCGAATCTACAGTTGAATAGGTCGTCCAAGAGTCGTTTTGCTGATTGTTCGTACAGTTTAGAATCGCGGATCGTTGTAACTTGGAAGGTTATTAGGGGTTCGTATATGTAAAACACTTCAGGGTTACTGTTGAAAATTTGTCCCAAAAATGATGATCCTGACCTTCCATGCGCTAAAATCAAAACGTTTGAAGTCTCTGTCGATTTATTCGAGGTTCGAAATGCTACCAGACCTGGGCGCCAAGTGAAGGCCTTTAACACGATGCACGTAGTGACACCTATGGCAAAAAGAGCCAATGTTCCAGATGCCCTTTGCGGTGCGGCCATGCAACATTAGATCCCAAATGTTCTTCAATCACCTGACACCTAGACTACATAGAATGGAAGGGAAAATAGTTGGAATTTAAATAAAGTTAGTTCCCGATCTCTGTCTATCTCACTATGTTACTTTGACGAGAGAGCGTGGCGTTTACACTAGTAAGTACGCGCCAAACTCATGGCAAGTGTATCGCAATTTGTTTTCGTGAAACCGTGGATTTCATTCATGTTCTAGTATCATCTCAAAGGCTGCGTTTGCACTTAGCTTGTAGTAAAGCAGTTGAAGATACGGAAATGGCCCATTCCTTTCTAGCATAAACAGGACCGTTTTTAAACAGGTTTACTTTTGAGAGGAGATAATCTTGAACTTTGTAATGTAAAAGCAACCTCGACGCCAGCATATTGTCTCTTCTCGGGGAAATGTAGCAGTTAAGGTAGAATGTGATTGGTTTTCTTCCCAAACCGAAACCAATGACCTGGACTTACTTACCATTGTTATAACACTGCTCTTGTCGTCAAGGGATAAAAAAACAGACTATATATACTAATGAAATAGTGATAAAAAATTATCGCAATGGAGCCTGCATGGTCCAAAAAAGTGACGTGAGGGAAAAGACCAGTTTACCATTAAATCGTTAATTGTTATATTTAAATTCGCTTCAGTGTTACAAAACAGGATCCTCTGGTGTTAAGGATGATGACACTTTCGTTTCAACCTTACGATTTAGCTTAGAAGTTGACTCTTTACCAAGGAAGCATTTGAACCGCAACAACATTAAATTAAATATTGTGACACCATACTGTCTGCCGTCACTTAGGAAATCTTCCATTTGTGTAAACGCAGGATGATTTATCCAACCGAATAACTTGCCTTCCTTCTGGCTTAAACTTTTATCTTGCCGAGTCAAAAGGCTTCACAAAGGGAAGTGTATTGCGTTGGAGTTCTTGGAACAGACACTAAACAAATTTTGGTTCGCTTTGATTGTTTTACATTCTAATCGAGGAAGCAACAGATTCGTCTGAATAAAGTTAGCAGTTTTGCTTAATTCCTGTTATGGGTGGTCACGGGTAGACGAAGGTTAACACTTACGAACTGTGTTCTTCTCTCGGGCACTTAAGCAGCAATTTGGGATGAAGTTAACGCTTGGGGATCGGCCCTTATAGGGCGATTCGCTTCACAGATTACTTGGTTTTTGTGTTTTCAATGGAAAGATCTCACTCACTTGACCTCTGAAGATTATGCTTTGCTGTTTAAAAGCAGGTGGAATTCCACCTGCCGG
>OX421455.1:5440928-5468428 GCA_949126865.1 Montipora capitata
CTAAGGGCTCCTTGACGGGCGAACAAAAGCTTACTCCCAAGGAATTAAGTTACCGACCGCTGAATCCTAAACTGTTACTCTTTGTAACTTTGCGATCTAATTTTTTGTTTAGTTACGCCTGGTTTTCACTAGAGACGCAAAAACAAGTACAAGCATAAAAGCAAGCACAAGAAATTCGTCTCCAGTGATAACGAACCATAACCCAAGGAAAAGCACACGACGCAGAGACAAAGATTCACAAGTTCCAAGTTCTCTCTTACAACGCGGCGCTGCGAGTGGAATCTGGAACGGGTCTTTTTATTGGACGAACATCATAGCTTGCGTTACGTGCCGTTTTCACACAACGCAAGCGAACGCAAACATAAGCGCAGGCACAAGGAAAAGGAAAAATAGTGATCCTAGCGCTTATGCTTGCCACTTGCGTCAACCCTGTTTTCACCGAGAAATAAGAGCTCTTGTGCTTGAGTTTAGAGCGGTTTTCAAATGAGTGTCGTAAAACCAAAACCAAAGTAATTACTTGAGCCAATTAGAAAGGACGGAGACAATACGGTAAACCAATCAAAACTCTAAGTAATTACACGTAGCCGACACAAAGCGCGGGAAAATGTGCACGCGCGAGCCACGATTGGTTTTGGTTTCACTTCTGATTGGTTGAAAAAGTGGCGCGAGAACTTTAAACCAATCACTGAGTGAACTAATCATAAACCAAAGCAATTTGCTAATTACTTTCGACACTCAATTGAAAACCACTCTATGCTTGCGCTTGCGTCGCTAGTGAAACCAGGCTTTAAAGACGCCAACAAAAAACGTAAAAAAACAAACATCTTGCTCGGCACGTCAAGAATTTCCCTCTTAAATTGCCAATCAGTTATAACAAACTGCCACTAAAACAGAAACCTTTCATGCACTTTTTTCTGTCGAAGGTAGTTCTCTTCGTCGAATTGGAAAAGCCTTTCAAACTCTTCTCTGAAGTCGCGTAACGAGGGCTGTTCTTCACAACTGCGTGTGTTTAAAAGGGTGTCAAACAACTCACTCCAAATCGGTTTCCAGTGCCTGAAAAAGAAACTTAAACATTTTAGGTTTCATCAAGATCCTTCGACACTGATCCTAATCAAGAGTACACAACTAGGATCGAAGAGTTCTCACAGGCCCGTGACGCGACGTTTTTTTTTTTATAAATCGAGCAACTCTTAGGGGCAATGTCACACCCGAGCCACTGGGGCTTAAAAAGCTGGAGCTTATGCCGGTTTCTGCAGAGTATTGCATTTCCTACTCCACCCTTGACACGATACTGGTCCATCGTAAGGGTACCCCCAGCAGTCTTGTCGCTGTACCCATTTCTTCGGCTGAGTGGAGAAGGACAGAGTGGATAACAAGGAAAGTAAACAATTTCAGCACAAAGGAACGTACCTCTTGAAGGATTTGTTGATCTTCCATCTTCCTTTGGCGTCTTTGTGGACTTTCATATAATCAAGAAACAGAAAGCAGTGTATTGTACCTAAGATACCGTACGTGTCGATCTGCAAAAACAAGGACAACAAGAAAACACATCCGTCAAAAGCAACAGGGAAATCCTTGCCATAAAACCCTGAAATATATTTTATTCTGTCTGATTCCTTCCCTTTTAGTGGTTGCTCCATAGGTAAAGTCTGCTACGAGCCTTAGAAGGCCCATCAGGACGGCGCTTATCTCCGGTTTCGGTAGCATGAAGCGACTAGGAGTATTTCTACTCCCCCTTGGATGGGATGCCAGTCCATCGCAGGGTTACTCCCAGTATTAAATTCGCCGGTTCCCATTTATACACCTGGGTGGAGAGAGGCACCTTGAGAGTAAAGTGTCTTGCCCAAGAACACAACACAATGTCTCCGACCAGGACCCGAACCCGGACCACTCGGTCCGGAGTCGAGCACACTAACCATGAGGACACCGCGCCTCCCGGGGTTGCTCCATACCCTTAGCTAAAAGGCAACACAACAGGCTTCATACATTTTTGACACGAAAATGTCAATATGACGTTGTCCGTAAACGTTATTCTAAATCTTGGTCATGTCTGACCTTAAACCCAGGGTACTCCCCAACTGAGTTATGGAAGACCCTGTAATAAATGTATGTTTCAAGTGCGGGTTATAGACGAAAATTGAGGGAATGGATCGTCGCACTTAGGTGGACAATTGACCTCTTTAGCTTGAACGGTTTGTTTTCTCATTTCAGACCACGCGATCTTCCCAAGGGAATTTTCCTCTTGTTTTTTTTTTTATGCATACACGTACACGAGCATAACATTTGAAAGAAACTGTTCCCTAGAGTAACATCACGTGGTCTGAAAAGGGAAAACAAAACGTATAAGCCAAATAAGTCAATATAAGCAATAGGCCTTTTGCAACAAACGATCGCATGGTACAAAATCCGCCATGCTGGAGGGCAAGCTCATTATTATTCCCAACAAAGAGACTTGAACCAGTCAAGCTTGACTTGCCTTTGTTTTAACGTCCCAGTGGAGTAATAATAATGGGCTTGCCCTCCAGCATGGCGGATTTTGTACCATGTGATCGTTTGTTACAAAAGGCCTAGTGTCTCTTACAGACACCTAAAAATTCAGATTCGAACCCATGACCTCTGTGATGTCGTGCAAAAGACCTTGTGGGAACCATATAACGAAATGATTTTGAGCCAAAACAACGTTTTCCAAGCGAGTTGTTGTAAACTTCTACTTCTTTTATTACCCAAATGCAATCGGTTTCAATCTTCAGTCCTTTGGTCAATTCAGACATGTCTTTGCTCTTAGTAGTTATTACGACGTTCCATTCTATTTGACAGGAATTTTTCGTATCATAAAGATACCTATGACGATGCGACGCGAAATACGAATTATTCATGTACCCACTGACAGTGAATCCGTGCACTTTGAGAATACCAAAATACCTCCGTTGTCCAAGGTCGTCCTTCTTTCATCTCTACACACTGGAAATCATCTGTGTAACAATTGGTGGTGAACTTTGTCCCAGCTGGGAACAGCTTCATGTCGATACTGCGTCCAAAATCAATAACCCTTAACGGTTGCCCATAGCGTGCATCCACATCACTAAAACAAGACGAGTCCTTAATAGTATCTTCCACAGTTGATAAAAATAGATTATTACAAAGCATTATGGGATTGAAATGCGGACAAACATCGCAAAAATATCTTTGTCTTTGTCCGCATGTTAATCCCATAATTCTTTGGGCGCTAGATTGTGCTTCGCTAATTTAATTTGCCCCTGAAACTGAAAACTGCATGAATTTCCGTAAATCGCGAGACAAGAGGAAAATAATTAAAATGTTTAAAAAACTGCCAACGCTTAAAGACCCTAACAACGAATGCTCAGGTTTTCGCACGCGACGCAGCGGATGACAGACGCGTAACACTCATTAGTCATCGAGGACACAGCAAGATTTTTCTCAGCTTGTTTCTCCATTATCTTTAGCAACTAAAATGAAAAAATAAACCATTGGTATACTGGCTTCTGCTCCCACAAATAGATTTTGATTACACAGTGTATATAAAGCAGTCTCTCCTGCCGCTTTCCCAAAATCGTTGGAATATTAGTGACCAATAAGTTTTAATATCAAGTAGCCCCTTCGGAGGTATCATGCATTACTGCATGTTGCTAATGTTGGCTAACGTTGTTGATAACATTGTCTCCAATATTATTGGGTGGTTTAGCCAACCGTCCAACTTGGCCAACGATAGATGTTGGCCAATTATATTGAAACAACGAGATGAATTTCTCATAATAATCGATGATGACTCGGGCGTACTCGGAAAAAAATCCGAGTGCTCTTAACAAGAGACGAAGCTATAACCTTCCGATTACTAGTTCGAGTGCTGAACAAATTAGCTACAGGAAATTCGCAGGAGTCAAGCCATTAGGGAGCTTAAGCACGCGCGTTTTTGAGACGCGGACGGCAACCGGAAGAGAAAATTCCGCGTTCCACGGCAGTGGTGTCTCCCAGATTTTTATACTAATCATCTCTAATGGAGAACAGATACTTGGCAATGAAAATGTGGTTGTGTGAAGACAAGTTAAAAGGGAAAACAGCTCATTTCCGGTTGCCGTCTGCGTCTCAAAAACGCGCGTGCTTAAGTTCCCTATTAAATTTTGTTTTGGTACCGTACTCCATGCATACTGTCCAGGACTGAACATCCTCACTAATTTATCAGAACGAGGTGGCGAATTATTTCAAATTTAGCCCTGTTGACAATGATTTTATCACTTACCAATCCAGTACCAGGAAGTTGTCAGGTTTGACGTCTCCATGAATAATATCACAAGAGTGCAAAGTTTCCAGAATTCTTAGTAGCGCAATAGTGTAAAAGAACATAACACCTTCTTCCATATTCTTCTTATTTACTTTGTATTTGTTAACCATATCCTGTGAGGAACATCGAAGGAAATCGAAAATTAGCTCGGTGACCTACCGTGATTGCATTGCAATTTGTTTTTTCGCATTCTTAAAAAAGTTCAAAAAGGTTTATCGAGAGGAATTTTTTTTCATCATCCAACTGCGTTTTCGGCATTGTTTTCACTGTAAACTTCTCTCATACTTCGTATTGGGTTAAAGAATTTGGCGAGGTTTCGAAATTTGAAAAAAAAAACCCACGTTTTCATGATATTTGCTAAAAACTGAATCTTAGAGAGTTTTTGAGCAGTGCTATCCCGTTACCACAGCAGGGGACATGTAGATTACATTAAAATTGCCCAACAATAGTTATTATAGTCAAACATTAAAACGTTTCCCTATTGAAAGGACTGAAAGCGTTTCAATCCTTTTCCATTTAAAACTCACCGTGGTACACCCTTTCAAGCATCCTTAACTACGTTAACGTTCGGTGATTGGTTTCCGTATCTCATGCTAGATCCTCAACCAATCAGAGGTAAAAACAGAGCTCACATGCGTTTTCCCGCGCTTCCCGCCAGCTGCATGCATTTGCTACACTTTATAGTGGTTCAATTGATCGTCTGTGTCTGTTGTGATTGGTCAACGCGCCAAATGACGCAAGTTCTAATCTATAGATTCATTTCATTGGTTTCCCTGTAATGCAACACAGAACTTACAAGAATGGTTCCAACAGGTTGGTAAGTGTCCATTAACACCGATGAATTCGAGTACACATAAGCTGCCAACGGATTCATTACCATATCATGCTGAAACAATTACAAACGTGATTAGGAAATTCAAGAGTCAAGGTTTGGCTACTTCAGAAAGTTGCAAAGGCCTTTACGTTTAGAAGCGGTTTTTTTACATTGAGGAAGATCCTAAAAATGAGACCGACTTTTTTTTATTTACAAGCAGAAATTCTGCTCAAGGTGTAGGCCTTATAATCGGCAAAACGAAGGATGAAAAAGAAGCCTTCGGGTTGCCTTCGACTTCGGTCGGCTTCTTGTTTTGTCTTGTCTTTCTTTTGTACAAAAAGTAGAAGCAAAAGAGTGCAACCTCGTACCCAGGTCTCTCTCCTTACATTCTTCCTCTTTTGCCTTCCGCCAAGAAGAGAGACCCTGGGAACGAGGATGAAAAAAGTGTGGCTTTGTTCGAAGCATCTGTCAACTGAAGAGTCTTCCTGTCTCCCAGGAAGGGGGGGATGTTTACATGTGAAATAACGATACACGTTTTTTTCACACGAATTTCGCTACGAAATCATCCCAGTTTTTGCTCATCGTTTTGTATCCGGCGCAATGAATGTTACTTTAGCACATGCCGAACCGCAACCTCGTTCCCAGGTCCTCTCCCTTGACTTCTGGCTGGAGCCAAGGGAGAGGTCCTGGGAACGAGGTTGGCCGTACCGATAAACCGTACGAATTTACCCCGTGGTTGTCACGTAAGGAATTCTCACGATGGTACGAAAAGGTGCACCGGCATCATGCATACGAATAAAAGGCGATAAGAAAGAAGCGGGACGAAGTCGTGAAATGAACGTTTACCATCTATGACCGACACTCTACATAATTATATTATATTATACTGTCATTTTAAAACTTCTAAATTCTACAAAGAATGTGAAGTGGTCAATGGCGTTAATTTGCGACCTAATAATTGATTAGTTTGGATGGCTAATATTTCCCAGGTTATGAAAACCATAAGGCTCAACACTGGGGAGATGACGCCCTGTCAGTATGAGCAAACGTGTATGCTAAAGAGTGAAAGCGCAAACAACGACGTCATCTAGGAAGACAGAAAAGACGCTCACCAACTCTTTTGAGCACCCAAGATCCTGCATTCTGCCGTGCAGTTGTCTGCTGATGTAAAACTCCCATTCAATCGAAATTTTCTGAACCTGTGGGCAAAAACACGAACAAAAACTGTCGCAAACTTGGATCTTCTGTGTCAGGTTAACTGTGATAGAGAAGCCCTTAAGGCGCTGTGACACTTGCAATTTTTAGTGCAACTTGTCTCGCAACGCCATGGCGAGACAAGTTGCAGAAACCGTTGCGGAAAGTACAATTGAGTTCTTCTTTCAAGTTTCGCAACGCTTCATACGACGGTGCAAAAATTTGTTCAATCATTGCATAGTATAATATCTGTCCAGCAACTTGTGTCACAACGGTTTGCGGCACCAGCCAATGAAAATGTTCCTTTAACCTCACGTGATCATCGAAAACGAGGCAAGTTGCAAGAAACGTTGACGAGTGTAACACTCACCAAGCAATTTGTTTCACAATGTGAGAACTTTTCTCGCAACAAAATAGGCAACTTTCACGATAGCGTCATTTGACTGCAACTACTAGAATAGCCCACTTTCGATGTATTCAAATTCAGTCCTATTTAAACAAAAGGCATCATCTCGGGGCTCTGGGGAAGACATATTAGGGTTTGTATGAATTTATTTCCCAGAGCCTCGAGATGATGCCTTTTGTTTAGGACTGAAATTTAATATATTGAAAATGGGCTATTCAGTTTGTTTTTCTTTTCTTATTTAAATTTTGTATTCCCAGCGGGGTAAAAATAACAATATAGCTTTAATTAGGATGAGACAAGCAAAACCTGCGTCATCATGCAAATGCCCTACTGCGAGACAAGTTGCAAGAAAAATAGGACATTTCCGAGCTCATGTTTGCCTCCTCTACAAAAAGAGTCTAAGTGCGAAGTTTTCCTTAAGAAAATTAGTTTTTAATATAGTTAAATAAAATTTAACATAGTTAACGACTAGGAGCTAGTCTGGTCAGTAGTGTTTTGCAGGCGGTTGTTAGTGTCTTGGCCGTCTGGTAGCGTTGTTCAGCGTTTTGGTGCGTTCTGTAGCGTTTGTTATAGTTACATGGTTCACGACCGGGAGCTAGTCCGGTCAGTAGCGTTTTTGCAGGCGTTTGTTAGCGTTGTTATGCGTTTTTGTAGCGTTTGCAGCACTCTTTAGGTTGGGGGAGCCCTGGGGCTGACATGGTTCAGCGGTATTCCTGCGTAGTGCATGCGTTGTCCAATGTGCTTGCAGCGTGTTTGTTGCTCTGTTGGCGTGGCGTTGTGAGTCGGTTTAGGAGTTTAGTGGTTCTCGGCGTTCTTCTTCTCGCTTCGTTGGCTATCTCGGTCGCTGTCCAGGTTGAAATAGAAGTTCTTCGATCTTCGACCGTCTCCATCTCGTCTTCACCGCCGTGTTGTGGTTCGTCTTACTTTCTCTTGTACCAGTTCCGATAGTCGGCTCCTCGCTCAGATAGCGTGGCGTTTCTTTGGCGGGCTTAGTGTAGCGGTTCCCAGTTGTGGTCAACAAAGGAAAACAACAATAGAGAAAACACAAGGATTTCTTCCGTCATCGACCGTGGTTTCCTCGCCCTCTGTCGTGTCTGTTGGTTTGTCTTTACTCGCTCATCACTCTTTCGTGCCTCGGACCATTGTGTGCTCCGATACGTTTATTTTGGCGGGCTTAGTGTAGCGGTTCCCAGTTGTGGTCAACAAAGGAATAAATTCTAAGGATTTCGTCAGTCATCGACCAGGGTTTTTTCTTCGGCGGCTGTCGTGTTTATTGGTTTGTCTTTCCTTCACTCGTCGCTCTTTCGTCCCTGGACCGTAGTGTGCTCGCCGATCCGTTCGCGTGGCCAAAGGATTTCGTCCTTCATCGCCCGCGGTTTTTTTTTTTTTTTTTTTTTCCTCGCTCTTTGTCGTGTTTGTTGGTTCGTTTTTCACTTCTTTTTCGTGGTCGCCTCTAACTCGCTCGTCGCTGGTTGGTGTTCGATCATACATCATGCCGAACCCACCTCGTTCAACCAACAATAGCTTGTCCGCTGGACTTCGTTCGGAGGACATACCTCTCTTGTCCCCCGCGCCGATGGTGGTTTCTACGGCTCCCTCTGGCCCCGTGGCGCCTTTGGCCGTCGATTCGATCGCCGAGGCTGTTGTTCGCGCGCTTGGAAGCACCCTTCCGACTATCATCTCTTCAATTCAAGGGAGCGCCCCCTCGCCATTACCCCCTTCCGTCCTTGGCACTTCTGTTGGCGTCACTCCATCTAGCTCCTCTGGATCGACTGCTGTTTCTTGTGATGTCAATGTCTCGTCTATGGCTTTTGGGGCGTCATCAGGTACGTTTACTTTGCCGGCCTTCATTCCTACCTTTTCTCCTGTGTCGGCCATCACGGACTCAAGCTCGGCCCGCTTCATGGCCCCCATTACCTCTCCAGTCGCGAGTCCCAGTGTATCCGGCAGCCTGCCAAGTTTTGGTAACTCTGGATCAGTGCCTACGTCTGAGAAGGCTTTCATTGTTGGTCCTGGTCATGCACCAGTCCCGGCAAAATTGGCCAAGAAGATCATCGAGGGCCAGTTCGTGGAGTTGGCGGATCTACTTACAGTCAATCTCCGAGCTGGGGATCAGGAACCACAGACCTTCCTGGAGGGTAAACTCCTGGTGTCCAACGTAAAACGCAGGCAGGTTGAAATCAAGGATATTCTTACTTGGACTGAGGCCTTCACGATTTTCCAGCTGGTCCTGTGTGCCTCTCACCCCCTGCGTTGGTTAGACTTGACCAGATATAAGCTGCTCATTATTCAAACAGCCCGCCAATATCCAGGTCTGGCTTGGCTTGAATACGATCTGGCCTTCAGAAGGGATGCCGCTGCCTCGGGCCTTACGGATTGGTCCAAAATGAATTTGGATCTGTATAGTTTTCATTTGCGTTTGCCAGCATCGTCCTCACTGCAACCAAGGCCGTCTTCCCTTTCCGGGTTTCCTCAGTCTTCCTCAGACAGCCCAGACTCCCACCGACGCACACCATTCTGCCATTCCTGGAATGAAGGGAAATGCCGGTGGCTATTTGGGAAGTGCAAGTTCCGCCACAACTGCAGCAATTGCGAGGGAGAGCATACCAAGGCTAACTGCCCCTTTCCCCGCTCAGCTGGATTTCGTTCCCGTTCCCGCTCCCCCTCCCCTGGAGGGAGCAGGGGACAGTACTGAGGGGCGAGGTTCGCCCAGTGTTGTGTTTGTACATAGTTTGAATGATGTGATTGCGTTGCCTCGCCAGCCGTATGGATTGCCTCAGTTGGCAAAGTTGTTTTGTCCTGTTCCAGTTTCAGTTCCAGTCTCAGTTCCCGTTTCTGTTCCAGTTAAGCCCAGCGTTCCAGTTGTCTCTTTTGCCCCGTTATCTCCGGTGTCTCAGGTCACACCATTACAGTTGGATCAATTTCAAGCCGAATTATGCCACCATCCCAACAAGTCAGCTGTGGCATTTGTGACTTCTGACATACGGGATGGATTTCGGATAGGCTTTGACCCATCCTTGGTGTCCCTCAAATCTGCATCTTCAAACATGCGTAGCTCTGCTGAGCACCCATCAGTGATTGACTCCTACTTGCAAGCTGAAGTCTCTTCTGGCAGGGTGGCAGGTCCTTTTCCAGTGCCCCCGCTTCCGTCATTGCAAATAAGTCGTTTCGGGGTGATCCCCAAAAACTAATCAGCCTGGGAAGTGGCGTCTCATTTTAGACCTATCATCCCCAGAGGGGCAAAGCGTCAATGACGGCATCCCTAAGCCCCCGTTTACAGTTCAGTATGTTTCAGTGGATGCTTTCATTGATGGCATAATGTCTCTGGGTCGAGGAACGTTAATGGCCAAGTTCGACGTGGCCAGTGCATATCAGAATGTGGCTATCCACCCAGACGATCGCCCCCTTCTTGGCATGAAGTGGCGTGGGCAATATTTTGTGGATTTGGTGCTCCCTTTTGGGCTGCGTTCAGCACCATTTATTTTCACCGCCATTGCAGACCTGGTTGAATGGATCCTGGTTCACAATTATGAGGTTACATTTCTCCGTCATTACTTGGATGATTTCCTCACTTTGGGCCCACCGGCGTCCCCTGTGTGCCACAACAACCTTCAAACCTGCGTTCGTCTGTGTACAAAACTTGGCCTTCCCCTTAATCCAGATAAGTTGGAGGGACCCGCGACTCGTCTTACAATCCTTGGGATTGAACTTGACTCCGAGAACCTTCAGGCTCGCCTTCCGACTGACAAGAGAGATAGGATTGTTTCACTGTTAGATGAGTGGTCGGCAAAACGTTTTTGTAAACATCGCGAGCTGGAATCCCTGATTGGCCATCTCCATCACGCCTGCAAGGTCGCCCCACAGGGTAGGACATTCCTTCGCCGGATGATCGACTTGCTTTGTGCCTTTCGCCGTGATGATCACCCCATTAGGCTTAACCAGGAATTTCGGCGGGATTTAACCTGGTGGCGGGAACTGTTCCAAACTTGGGATGGCCTCAGTTCTTTCTGCATGCCCACATGGGCACCTCTCCCGGACTTCCAGGTCTCATCGGATGCAGCGGGCTCCTTGGGCTATGGAGCTATTTTTAAATCCCACTGGTTTGCTTGTGCCTGGTCAGCTGCACAAAGTTCCTCATCTATAGCGTACAAGGAGCTCTTCCCAATTGTAGTGGCAGCCTATCTGTGGGGCGGTCAGTGGGTGTCTCGGCGGGTCGAGTTCTTTTGTGACAATGAGTCTGTGGTGGCTGTACTTCAGTCTGGCACCTCGCGGGACAAAAACCTAATGGTGTTGCTGCGTTATTTGACTATGCTGGCCATCCATCATTCCTTCTCATTTACAGCTTCATCTGTTCGAGGCAAAGCTAATCCAGTTGCTGATGCACTCTCTCGATTCCAATTTCAGCGGTTCAGACGCCTGGAGCCACAGGCCGACCCAACCCCGTCTCCTATTCCTGCTTCCCTTCTGGCAGCGCTTCAGATGCCTTGACTCAGAAGTGTCGGTTCTTACTTACCCAAGGTCTTGCACCTTCCACCCGACGAGTGTACCGATCCGCCCAACGTCGATTTACAGACTTTTGCCGCCAGGATGGTCGTGCAAACCAGGATGGCTCCATCCCCCCAGCCACTGAGGAGACTCTCATGCGCTTTGCTTCCTTCCTGGCCGACAACCTGAACCATTCCTCCATCAAGGTCTATCTATCAGCAGTGCGCTCCCTTCACATTGACCATGGCCTTCCCGACCCGCTAGTCAACTGTCTTCGTTTGCAGCGTCTGCTAAGGGGTATTAAGCGAGTTCAAGGTCCAGTGTCACCCAGGCGCCTACCTATCACCGTTGATCATCTGAAGGTCATTCAGTGCTCTTTGGACCTGTCTACTAGAGACCATGTGATGTTGTGGGCTGCGTGCTGCTTGGCATTTTTTGGGTTTTTGCGTGCGGGCGAATTCACGGTCAACTCGGCCTTTGATCCTCACACCCATATGACTGTTAGCGACCTGCAAGCGGACTCCTTGGTGAATCCCTCTTGTTTCAAAGTCCGTATCAAGTGTTCCAAGACAGACCCCTTCCGTGCGGGTTGTGATATCTACTTGGGGCGTGGCTCGGGCTCTGTGTGCCCCATAACAGCGTTGGGCACGTACTTGTCTCTGCGTGGGTCTGCTCCAGGGCCCCTGTTCTTGTTTAGTGATGGTCGTCCTCTTACCCGGCAGCAGCTATCATCATTTTTGCAGTCTACCCTACATGGGGCTGGGCACTCCGGCGCCTACTCCGGCCATAGTTTCCGGATTGGGGCGGCGACCACTGCAGCGGCACGTGGTGTTCCGGATCACCTGATCAAAACCTTGGGGCGTTGGTCGAGCGAGGCATACCAGATCTATATCAGAACTCCAGTTAGTTCCATTGTCCGTGTTTCCTCCCAGTTGGTGGCGTAACAGGTAGTGGATTTCTCTGGTTACCAGCGGGGGTGGGTGCCTCAGGTTTGGGCTATCGGGGGCTTAGGCCTAGTTGCCCCGAGCCCCCTTGCTCCGGGTTCTTCTTACCCGGAGATCCCTTCGGCATGGCGCGGGGGGCTCGTGGCTTGGTTGCGGGTTGGGCAGGCCAGTCGGGTGTTCTAGCGCCTTGGGGATGTGACTGTGGTTGCAGCCCCCAGGCTTCCTGGGCACCTACCCTCCACTGGCGACGTGGGCGTTAAATATAGTTAAATAAAATTTAACATAGTTAACGACTAGGAGCTAGTCTGGTCAGTAGTGTTTTGCAGGCGGTTGTTAGTGTCTTGGCCGTCTGGTAGCGTTGTTCAGCGTTTTGGTGCGTTCTGTAGCGTTTGTTATAGTTACATGGTTCACGACCGGGAGCTAGTCCGGTCAGTAGCGTTTTTGCAGGCGTTTGTTAGCGTTGTTATGCGTTTTTGTAGCGTTTGCAGCACTCTTTAGGTTGGGGGAGCCCTGGGGCTGACATGGTTCAGCGGTATTCCTGCGTAGTGCATGCGTTGTCCAATGTGCTTGCAGCGTGTTTGTTGCTCTGTTGGCGTGGCATTGTGAGTCGGTTTAGGAGTTTAGTGGTTCTCGGCGTTCCCTCCCTCTTCCCCCCTTTTTCTTTTTTTTTTGTTTTTTTTGTTTTTTTGTTTTGTGCTCTTTTTTTTTTTGTGTTATTATTATTATTATTATTATTATTATTATTATTATTATTATTCCACTGAGCTATCTGGCTCAAGTGTGACGGGTGCTTTAGGGGGGCCTGGCGCGGGGGGCTCGTGGCTTGGTTGCGGGTTGGGCAGGCCAGTCGGGTGTTCTAGCGCCTTGGGGATGTGACTGCGGTTGCAGCCCCCAGGCTTCCTGGGCACCTACCCTCCACTGGCGACGTGGGCGTTAATTCATATGTAAAGTAGAACTAATTACCATCACAAAAGCTTAGACTCGCTTTGAAGAGGAGGCAGACACGAATTCGGAAACGGCCTATTGCAGAGTGTAGCGGCAACTCCACTCTTTACGTTGTCTCTTTTTCTGTTCCGAGTAAAAGCTAGCCTTAACAAAGAGCCTCCCAAAAAGTAAAAAGTTTCTGCCATCTGTTGCGTGTCTCCGTGGAGACACGCATTAGAGACACACATTAGAGGCCAGCTCTCCGTTTCGGAGATGAAACATGATCACATGCGAGCGAGTGGAAACGCGCGAGGGCCTATCGCCTTTCGCTGCTTGCCGCGCATGACTTCAACTGATTCCCAGTTTCTCGCAATGGCCGAAACGGAGAGCTTACAAGCATGCCAAAAATATATGGAAGGTATCACCTACATTAAAGTATTAATATGATTGAACAATTATTTTAGCATAAAATCTTCGATTTCCCAAAAAAATTAAGCTTAAAATACAAAGGAAACCTTAAGGACGATACAAGTCTCATCTGTTTCAACATCCTCTGGATCGACATCAACATCGGGAGCTCGTGTTCTTGCAAGGTAAACTTTTGCAAAAGCTCCTGAACCAAGTTGTTGTTGTACATAGTAGCTTCTATCCTTACCTAATGAAAAAGTAAAGTAAAGTCTGCTTACGAGCCAGAGCGTATCCCGGTTTCTGTAGCATGAAGCGACTAGGAGTATTTCTACTCCCCCCTGGATGGGATGTAAGTCCATCACAGGGTTACCCCTGGCATTAAATTCGCCGGTATCCATTTATGCACCTGGGTGGAGAGAGGCACCGTGAGAGTAAATTGTCTTGCCCAAGAACACAATACAACGTCCCCGGCCAGGGCCCGAACCCGGACCACTCAATCTGGAGTCGAGCGCACTAACCATGAGGCCACCGCGCCTATTCCACCTACCTGATGAAAACCTGGGTCCGGTTGTTCGAAAGCCGATTAACCCTAATCCCAGATTAAAAATTAACCAAAGAGTATATTTCTCTACTATCAAATGCTGATCAGGGCTGATATTCGGCAAAACTTTATATTAGAAGAAGTCACCCTTGAAAAACAAAAATAATCAAAGAAGCTTTCCCCAAAAAGTTGAAAACATGAAACAAAAGTTGACGCTAATCCTGGATTAAGTTAATCGGCTTTCGAACAACCGGGCCTAGAAAAGTGAAGGTCTTAAGTAAGCTGAACGCCCGCAAAACCTTGCATGGCCCCCGCAAAACGAGGAAACATTGTCTCCTGAAATGTTGCTTCCACAACAATTGCAACTCGGCGGTTCGTGCAATCATATGAAAGGAAAACCTGCACATACCGAGCACTTCTAGCCGATCCCAAACAGCTCGAGAACCCAATCAGATCCAGAAGTAATCATTTGTAACTTGTTTAACAAAGAGCGGGAAAATGAGAGCGGGGAAGTTGCGCCGGATTTTTTTCTTTCTTCGCTGCTCATTGGTTGAAGTGGCGCGACTCTCTGGAGCAGTCATTAAATGAAGCGACGCAGAAGCAAGGTCGTGGCGTAAAAACTTTGAACACCGAATTGAAAACAGTTTTGATGAATCAGACAAACCAAAACTTACCAAAACACACAGATGTCTTCACTGCGATTCTAGGCATTTCCTCGCTGGACTCGAAAAATCCGAAATAACATGACAAAGGCGGGGATATCTTTCGCAAGAAAGCATCGACAACCTCACCCGAGAATGGATTAACCACAGTACCACCAACATTGGTGGCAATATTCTCTAAGTCAGCGGTTTCACACATGCTTGTTTCTTCCTGTATCTTGCTGAGCTCCAATCCATTTTGCTGCGAAACAATTACCGAACACGATCCCCGCCTAGAGGAACCGTTTGATGACTGGCTCGAGTTGGTGGACTTGGTGTCCTCGTGGCTTCCCTCCAAGATAGGACTCAGAACATTACTGGGTGGGGATGCAAAACTGCCATTGGCTTGTCCGACACCGACTTGCGCGGAAGCGAAAACATCGTCATCGGAAGCAAAAGCAGGATTTCCATCGGTTGGACGGATCGTACTAAATGGAATGCTGGGTAGCGAAGATGGACCAATGGTGCGAGAGAATGGAGTCGAGGCCATGCGCGCCGCAGCAGCGAAATTTGAAGATGTTAAAGTTGTTTGATCGTGAGAGAATTCCGCCAGGGACAGCTCGCTAATTTTAGTATGTTGACAAGCTTCTTGATACTTGTGCTGAGTGTTTAGATCTTCCTTATCTTCATCATCTTCGTATTCTTCGTTCTCTAATGGACAGGTTGGAATGCCCACGGACGGCTGAAGTACTCCGGCAAACGGTCTATTGACTGGTTCTTCCCTCCTACCACTTGGAGGCCTAAAACATAAAACAAGTCAAACAAGATTTTTTTCATGCAGCCCCGAAGCAGCAAGGTTCATAAATGTAGCTTCAAAACGTAGATCCAAAAATAATCTATGGTGACCATCGGCGCGCTTTAGAAGCTTCGCTTAACCAAAAATGGCAATTACTTTGACCAACTACAACACGCAAAAAAGCGACACGGCCGAACAGAATTCAAATCCAACTTCCTCAAGGCGCGCCTATTTAAATCTGATAAACCACTGCTGATCGTTATGGAGGTATATCTATGACAAAATTTAATGATCAGTATTTGAAATAAAATCCTCCAAATCGTAAATGCATCAATTCAAAGCTGAATGGCAACAAGCCGATTCTGCGAATGGCCATCACGCGCGGAGAGAAGCATAACGCAAAAAGGCATAACGCAAATAGCCATAACGTAAAGAGGAATGACGCAGACATAGAGCAAAAAGGGATAACGCTGAAACTCATAACGCAAAAAGGCATAGCGCAGAAAAGCATAACGCAAACGGCATAACGCAAAATAGCCACAACGCAGAGGCATAACACAAAGGCCCTTTGAAGAATGGAGACTAGCTGCGTACTCCATATATAATTTAAGCTCTAAAAAAACGTCAAACTACACTACGTTAAAGGAGCTATGTCATGTTTTTTTAGCGTGTTTAGGGGAAATCTTCAGTTAACAACGAGTTTAAACCTCGAAAATGGTAATGTGGAAATCCTTTCCTAATAAAATTGTCGTTGCATCACAAACAAGATGATTCTGAGCAAAAACGTCCTTTATCCCGACGATTTGCCATAAACTTGAAAAACGTCGGGCCGCCTTTTTTCAAGATCACCCTGGCAAATGCAATCCGTTTCATTCTTGTCCATTTTTGTCCATCCATGCCTCTCTTTCCTTTTGGAGTATTTCTTTTACGTTGTTCAACAGTTTTAAGTGGTTATTGCAATGTTTCATTATACTTTTCGGGTGTCATGAAATTACGTCATTTTGAGTGGCGTCGCAAAGAAAAAACGAATTTCTTTTGCAACTAACTTGAAACCCACTCTTTAAAACAAAAATACAACTCGAAATGCCAAACCTACGTGTTTTCTTTATCCTCATCTTCATCCTCTCTGTTTTCCACGTCTTTGGTGTCTTGACTCGAGGCATTTTCATCCGTGTATATGACAAAATCAGCGGCACCTTGGAATCCAGAAATACATGAATTATCGCTGAAATATTCCATTATTTAGGGGGCACCCACAAAAATTTCGCTCCCGATGTCGCTGTTTCCCGATGGGAAAGGTGTGTTTTGTAACGTTTCTAAATTCCGGTGCCATCAGAGATAAATCGATTTCAAAAAAGCAACTGCAGGTTTTTGATTGGCATATTTCCAGTTGCAAAGACATCACATTTCAACACGCGCGTAAAACAACGTTTTCCGCGCTCCTGTTATAGTAACAGAAGCATAAACATTGGACCGCTTGCAGACTGTTGTAAGCAGTATCTTCCTTGAAGAAAGCAGTTGTTAGGAAAAAACTCGACTGCCGCTTACAATTTACGCGCCTTAGCGATAACATTGAAAATTTGCATGAAATCGACAAAAACTAGCGCGGCTTTGAAGAAACAGTGAATTATAACCTGTCTCATGTCCGGACCAAAAACGCCAATGGTCCTGTCGCAGAACAGATAGAACACCACCCTTTACTTTTCAAAGGCAATCGGAAAAGTTTTTGCTCTGCCGTGTGCGCGAACGAAAATAATCACGTGTGTTAAACCCACTCTGCATTCAATATTTCAGACAGGTCCAATGAGTGATTTAAGGACGGTGCCCACTATTGTTATTGCGCATACGTTCTGCGCATCTCGAGATACTCGGGTTTCGTATCGGTGATGACTACTAATACAGGGATATTTTCGAGCAGTTTCAAACTATCTGGAGAAAGTAGATCTTAGTAAGTATTCTCAGTATCCAAAAAGAAAATTGGGAGTAACCATGCATTTTTGAGAGATAATTAAGCTTCAAGGTGAGAAAGAACGTCATCCATTGCTTTGTATTTTAAAGCTTTTTACAAACGTTATTCATGAATTATCTCTGAAAAATGCTTGGCTACTCCCAATTTTCTTTTTGGATTTCAATAATACTTGTTAAGATCTACATTTCCTGCATAATCATAAACCGAGGCAAAAATATCTTTGAATTAGTAGGCGCCATACTTAATGCATATAACTTCTATTGTAGTTATGACGAATCACCGGTCTGCGCTTTGTGCATCAAATAAGATAATTAGCACCGCGTTTCGTGAAACGGCAAACGGCACTGGCTGCTACTTGTCCTAAAAGCATGAAAATTATCTTGTTAACTTCTCTCTTTCTCTCTCCTCTGTGGAAAACAGGAAGGGAATTAGCCAAAACCAAACAAGTTTCTTTGATTTTTGGGGACATTACTCATTATTACTAAACAACGAAACATCGAAACGAAGCACCAAAACACCATGTATGACCCCACAATGCATTGAATACTAACCGACAAAGGTTAGATTTAAGATTAAATATCGTTTTAGGCCTCCTAAAACTTTATTGCCTCCTGAATCTCAGTCTTAATCTGAATCGTAATCATAATTTCAATGAATTAGAAACAATAACGTTTTAGGCCTATTTAGGCCTAAAACGACATTTAATCTCAAACCCAACCTTTGTCAATTAGTATTTAATGTATGGTGGGGTCATAAATGGTGTTTTGGTGGCTTTGTTTCGCTGTTTAGTGGTTTAGTAATGCCCGATTTTTGGTGATCATTAACTCAAGAGAACCATCAAAAACGCGCATTCAGCCTCTTAGGAGTTAAAACTACCGGTATAAAGAAAATTGGCCTATACCTACCCAACCCTGCAGAAAACGTGGAAGTGGCACAATCGCCACTAAACGCCGCCTCAAAGTCTTTCTCTGTTTGATTAAGCTCATCTGCGTGACGGTCTGATTCAAGAGGTAACCTGAACATGTTACCCACCTCTAATAAAGCTTGTTTAGTACAGACAGTTGGAGAAGGGCCTGTGAGATTGGAGCTGTTTAATTCGCCAGACCTATTTGCATCTGGAGTACGGAAAAACACAACTTTGTTGCCTGTGCCACTCTCGCTCGAGGACACATTGTCGTCACAAGGTTTGGTTTTTTGACCGGTTAATGCTCCAGGGATTTCAGCTTGTCTGACCTGCTTAATCAGTAAGTTCTCTGTGTCATTACAACTTGACATGTCGAAAAGGTTATTGCCTGGGAGTGAATTTATAGCATTTTGTTGTGTGGACATCATATCGCCTTGATGCTGTCTGAAGCCAAGACCACTGCGAACTGGTTGGAATGCAGACTTAGTGCAGCTACTCTGCAAGGTGTTTGTTGGAAAAGTTAAGTCTGGTTTAGGGTAAGTGCTACAGCTTGGTGCTGCATTTGCATGTTCCTCTGATGGACAGAAGGCAACTGGCTGATCTGCAAATGAAAGTCCTCGTCGAGCTGTGAATGCCAGGCTGTAAATAAATGAAAAAATAGGTAGCCTCAGGCTACATGTATGGGATACCACAGTACAAAGCTTAGAACTGGTCAAGTAGATGAATGATAGGTACATGTATGAATAAATAAGGCTGAAAACATACATATGTATATACTGGGATCAGTATAAATAATAATTATTATTATTTCTACTCCACATGATTTCTGCAGGGAAGTGATAGCAACAGTCAACATCAATGCAAGGTCATTATCTGAACCACTGATGAGTGGAAAAATCAGTAAAATCACATTAGAGCGAAGAAGACTAGACTTTAAAATCTCACAACGTTGCTCTATGAAACATGATTCAAAGAAATATGATGATTCCGGTCACCTAGCACATGAAATAAATCTGCCACAGACAACATGTTTTCTACTGCTTTCCGTGAGCGTTCGGTTCGATAAATCAAGACCTCTATTGAATTACTTGACAAGAATTGTATTCGACTTTCAATGAAAATAAACATGTTTTTATGTTGTCAAAGTCTTTCATCATAATAAGCGAAAAGTGTGAAAATATAGTTTAGCTTTCTTTGGAATTGTGACTGTATGTGTCGTCAATTGTCTGATTCACTTTTCAAGCGATTAAACTTTGTTCTCAGTTGGACAGTGTCGGGTAATTGTAGACCTGTCTAGATGTATCCAGCCAAATGTCATCAATTGGCTGACCTACCATAGGTATCCCACACAAAAAGGAATGAATGAGTAAATAAATAAATAAAGTTCATGTTATTTTTAAATATTCTGCAGTTCAACATTATCTTAGTTCAGCCAATTCAGCCAGACATACAGTCATATTAATTTCCTTCCAAGTCACTGACCTGGAGTGAGCCTGTTCATTTACAAGGCTTGTTGACCTGACTTCAAAATCCACGTTTTTCTTCCAGCTGCCACTCTCCACCGGGTACATTTCTTCATTGCCTGCATATCCTCCAATCGCTGATGGCACAGAATTCTCCTGTGATGCATGGCCCACTGAAACATCTTGTTTCTTTAGACGAGCATGGTATCGTCTTGCAAGAATTTCTTCATACTGGAATTCACCATCAAAAGAATAAACCTCCTTCTTGGGATACATGTATCTCAAATTGTTTTGTGGAAGATTCTGTTTATCTGGTGCATTGTATGTCCCCTCTCTTATCTTTTGAAATATTCTAGCAGCTCGAAGTTCTTCGAAAGAGAATTCCTCTGTTCCAGCATAGATTTTTTCCTTGCAATACATGACTCTTGTTGCTTGACCTTCTGTATTTTCAGTCTGTACACAAAGCAAAAAACTACACCTTTAACCTTCTGGCACTTGAACCAGGGCTTGAAAAAATAGTGTGGATCAGCAAGTAAGAGAAGGAATACAGTGGGGAGAGGGGCCCTCAGCCTCCCCTCTCCTGTCATATCGAAATATGAACTGATATGGCTCCCGAGTAAACCTTCTTGTGCTTGCTTTTTCCCTGATCAGGTCTATTTTTTGCTCATCCCCATTAACTGAGAGCCTGGAACAGGCTAGGGTTTTTTACAAGCAAAAAAGCATCAGTTTGTGAACAAGTCAAATGAACCTTAAACTTAAGGGGATTGCAGGCCCGGCCCAGATCTGTTTCCAGGTAATGAAAGCCCATGTACGACTCTATTCTGTAGCCTCTGTAGATGGTGGGATATTTTATCCCAGGACCATTTTAACGCACAAGTATTAAAATCAATGGTCGCTCCACTGTGTTTTGGTCACAAGTGGAATGGTGAAGACAAGTACTCAAAGCTTTGTTGCTGCTTGTCACCATACCTCACCATACCACTAGGGGCCAAAACAGAGTGGAACAAAGATTGATTTACTAGTGCATGTTAAAATAATCCCAAGTCAGACCATTTTGCTTGTGTTTTACATACTTTTTAAGACTAATAATAATTACTACGAAATAAGTATTTCAAAGTTACCATTAATAATTAGGAGCGTGAGTAGTTGTGGTTGTCATGATTGCTCACCCCCACCCCCCCCCCCCCCATCCCACCCAAAAAAAAAAATAAATAATAAATAAAAACCAAGTACTCCATCAGGCTGACATATATATTGCTTATATCAAGCTGGAGTCAGTACCTGTCACTTTGATTCATAAATTTGAAACACAATACTTATCTTTTTAGCAAGAAAAATACTGTACTACATGAAGCAGCTAACCTTATTTCGGAGAGCCTCTGTTACAAAAGGCTTATCTGGTTTTCTTGCACTCAGCACTTTGTCAAAATGCAAATGTTGCTGTGGAGTAGGAGGAGGGTGATTTCCAACATCCTCATCAACATGAACTGAAAAGTCAGGCCTACTTGTGGTGCCGCTTAGGGGTACTGATGCAAATTGATTCCTTTGAGAGATCTTTCATCAAAACAAAACACAGGAAATATTACTTTACAGAGTTGATTAAAAATTCTTTGAAAAGCAAATGTAGTCTTCAAAGTCGAATATGGAAAAGAATTTTTTTTAAAGCCACTCTGTCTTAAAGGGGCAGTGTCACGCTATTTTACACTGCTTATTGTAGCGATGTAATTGGATAAATTTCAGCTTTGGCAGGGTTTTCATAATTATAGGAAAATTGTTCTGCGGAAATGCCTGTTGGTTGAAGGTGGGCCTTTAATGTTTTGCCAAAACATAATATTTGCGACATTATTAATTAAACAAGTAGAGAAAACCACTGATTAAAAGTTGAACTTTTTTTTCTGCACACAGTATTTAATGGAAACAACAGTATGGGATTCAGATGGTTTGAATTAAGTGGCACCACACCTTCGCATCTGTCCATTTTCCAGGTTTCCGAGTGTTTTCCTTTTTGCTAACATGCTGCGTTGGAGGCATTTTCCACTCCCCAGTGGAGGGGGGAAGAGAACTGGAAGCACCTGGATCATCATCACAAAATATCTTGATGCCACTATTCTTGGTTTGTGAAGTTTGCAAATTGAAGCCACTAATTCCACCTGTTTGGGCTGAAAATTAAAATAAATAAGGTACACAAAAGAATTTACATGTATGCTTTTTGTTTGAATCTGTAAAATTCTGTATGTTTTTCTCATGAAAACATACAAGCAATGGAGCCACACTGATAGAAATCAAGAATTTCTTTACATAATTTTTTTTCTAGCGTCCTTACCTCCAAGGGATGATTTCCCAAACCTAATGGCCATGCAAAAGAAACATTCCCTCCCAGGCTTTTCACTGACTTTTACTGAGTCAGAATAAAAAAAGATTTTCCTCGACCTTTCCCTGATATTGAAAAATTATTACATTTCCTCGTGCATTGCCATCCCGGGGATACCGGTATATGTGGGCTGAGTAACTGATGATCATTGAAATGAAGAATGAACCATTTCTGTTACTCTCAGCAGCCAAAACTCTGCCAATCTTGTTTGCGCAGTGCACTTTGTCAGAGGTGAAGGAAAATCCTTAACACACAACAGCCTTACAGGGGTTTCAATACCTTTTCAGTGCTGGAAATAATTTTTCTTTATTCAGAGGACATGTGTCCTTTCAAATCTTCCTTTTGGTCGGACATTTGACAAATTGGACCGGACATAATTTATTGACTGACAACACCTTGAAGGAGACAACTCAAGATGTGCTGGTGACATGTTCGGTCATCGTGTCCGATCATAATGTGAAATTGGCCGGACATTTTCAAAATTTGGTCGGACAATGTCCGATGACCGACTGTTATTTCCAGCACTGCCTTTTAAAGTAGATGCCTGGGCTAATTAATGTATAATAGCTGCAGTCACTCTGACTTGTCTTTTACAAGGATTTGAGCAAAAATCAAGGCAGAGTAACCGGTGACGAGAGGCAAATTCCCGATAGACGGTGGTAGACTGCCAGTGAACAGCTTCTAATGAAACCTGTGCATTATGGGTCATTAAGGCATCTGCATCAACCAATGAGCATTCAGAATAATGACATACATGTATGTAAGTAAAGCACTACAAGTTTAAAATTATTCGATGTAATTATTAAAACTTACAGAGAGTAGCATTTCCTGTTCGTTTTGTTCCAACAGTTCCTTTCTTGCCTTGACGCTTGAGACCTCCTAATGTGATTCTCTCTGGTTCATTTTCATCTCTAAGGGATACTTGTTGTAATCCATTTGAAACTCTTTCTGCCAAGCGCAACTCAAATCCCCTGAACACAATGAATCAAATTATAACTTTTTAAAATTTTTTCTTTTCTCTAGATCTGCTCTGAGCGGTTCAGGAGCCAATAGGTTTAACAAACTGACCTGTGCTGCTCCTTCAGCCTGTCCAATGGTTGTGCATTCCTCAGAATCCCTAAGTTGTAGACCTCATCAGCTTTCTTGTGATCTCCAAAACCTTCAAGCAGCTGTGCCCATGACTCATAGAATAGAGCCAGTCCACTACACAACTGCTGACTGTGCATGTATTGGAATATTTCCATGGGGTCCGTGCAGATGTCAGTCTGGACAAACCCAAAAAAATATAAACAATAGACTGTATTCATAAATGACAGCCAAGAAATTATTCTTTTGTCTTCGTGCTAATCATCCTCACTAACCTCACTTTGGAGCAAAGATTCTTTTGAATTTTGTTTGCGCTAACGAGGGTAGTGAGGATGATCAGCATAAAGACAAATGACTAATTACTTGCCGCTATTTATGAATACGGTCTACAGATCTTAGTATTACCTTCTTGTGGAGATACATGTACCATACATACACATTTGCTATTCATGCAATATTATGCCATGAAGGCAAGGGATGATGGTGGAAAGTTCCCATATAGCGATACGTAACGTTAGGTTATCTGTCGTGATGTAATGTGCCAACCAGAGATCTATTGGCTGTCGAAACAAAGGATTCTTTTGTTGTGAAGGGGGTTAAGTTTCTAAAGAAACTGTGGTGCTGCGCCGGTGGGGAAGTAGTATACAAAAATTGGGTTTTATCAACAGAGTTGATAATGTACATGTAAATTGGCCACCGTACAGAGATTCTAAAAGCTGGCGTTTCGAGCGTTAGCCCTTCGTCACAGCGAATTGAGGAATTATGGGTTACGTGTAGTTTTTATAGTAGAGTAGGAGCTACACTATTGGTGGTAACATGGCAACGTGAAAAATAGGAATATATTAGTTAAATGAAAAGCGTTCGTTAATACCGTGAGGATTAAGGGTGCCGATTTGGAAGATGAATTTTTGTTCTAGATTCTTGTGGCTTTCCGTTGTACCTAGATGTAGGGAAAGGTCGCAGATAGCCATGTGTTTTTTGGAGTGGTTAGGGAGATTAAAATGACGAGCAACTGGCTTAGATGCATCTTTGTCATTCTTCTCAACAGGTGTTCGCAGAATCGGTCACCTAGTCGTCTACCTGTCTCGCCAATGTATAATTTATTGCATAACGTACAGGTTATGCAATAAATGACATTTGCGGAGGTACATGTGAAACAATCGGTGATCTTAACAGATCGCTTAGGTCCCGATATCTTGCTAGTGTTAACAATGAAAAGACAAGTTTTGCATTGTGAGCAATTTCATCGACAGTCATCACTACAAACGTCACAAAAAGATAAGAATGACAGAATTCCATTAACCCTCACTTTCCATCCTCGTAATCATGCAGTCAAAAGTATCATTCTTAATAATTTTAAATTACTCCAGAATGATCCCGAGACTGGTAGAATCTTTTCGCAAGCTCCACTTATTTCATTCAAACGCGACAAAAAAGTAGGCAACTTTCAAATGCGCGCGCTCACGATAAAACCAAATTTTTGGATTCTTTTGTTGTGGTTGGCAAAATGAAAACAACAAAAGAATTTTTTGTAAACAGTGAAGTCTCCTATAGTCCTCTTCATGTTACTTACACTGTAATAGTTATTATTATTATGTTTAAACCTTAATTTTAAACAGCACAGGTACAGCCTTTATGAAGGGAATATAAAATTTGTTAGAGGTTTTATAGGAAGAGATCTGTTTACAAACATTACTTTTATTATTCAAATACATTGTATGCCAACCACAAGAACAAAAGATCCTTTGTTTCGACAGCCAATGAGGCTCTGGTAAGGTATGGCACATTTATGACAATAGGTTATGTCAATGATATCTTCCCTATAGAACTAGAGGTGCAGACCAACTGATTTTTTTTTCTTACAACTGATTATACATATCATTGAATGACTCACATAGTGAAGCCAGACTTTAGCATATCGTTCATCATCCCTGTATCTTTCCTGGTCTTTAAAGGTGGTCATGCAGCGCTCAAGCAAATTTCCCAAATCTTTGCCACCTTTTGGAAAGTTCTCACTTGTCCAAACAATGTACCTTGTAAATTAAAAATGAAATACCATTATAAAAACACGTTTATCATTTGAAGCATATACATGTAATCGCACATACAGGTAAAAGTCAAATTTTACAATCCAGGGACCCTTTTCTCGAATGTCCCGAAACTTTTCGGGCGTACATGCATTTCGGGGACCTTTCATCTTTCTCTCAATCTTCAAGCCCAGGCGGTATTTAGGCATGAAAGTTTGCGATTGTTTGCTTGACTTTGGGTATTGAAAATTTGTTGAAAGACCAGCTTTCTTCATTTCGGTCCTGGAAAGATAAGGGGACTTTCGAGAAACGGGACCCAGGAGAGTCCGATTACGTCCCCGGATCACATGGCTCCACTCAGCTTTGCATACCTGTACCATATTTCCAAAGGGTCCTGTCCCTCGTAAGTTCTAATTTGCGCCTCAAACTCCCTTTAAAAGAGTGCAAAAATTATAACCAAGACATTTACCAGAGAAGTAAACCACTTTAGGAGATTCAAATGAAGAACACACTTACTGTTTCTCTCTATAAATACGCGTCTGATCGACAGAACTCGGTGCAAGCGCGGCTGTCAAATTCGCCATCTTTCGTCCCTTTTTCAGTGGCTGCACGTTCTCTTTGCTGAGTTCCCACTCATTGCCATCAAGGGAATCGGTAACTTCCTCCATCAACGACAAATTGGAGTCGTTTTAGGACGCTATGGAGCAGAGAGATACCGCAAAAAAATAAACTTGAATGATGAAAGAACAAAACATCGGGCGTTTGCGGAGTCGATTTCAAAAACGACCGCCAACATTTTAACCGCTGATCTGCCGCGGATTCAGAATTTCGACAGAGGAGAATTCTGGGTAAGAAGAAAAGAAGATGGCGGATAATATGATGTTGGGCAAGCGTGCTCTAGATGCCGAGAGTGGGTATGAATACGAAACTGGTGACTTTAAACGCCAGAAAGTGGAGCCAAGAGATGTCGAAGGCTACGAACAGACTTCCTATGAAAATGTTGGTCCTGGAAATCCACACTTCCAACAACCATCAGCGGTAATTCATGTACGCGGTGTAGCAGACGAAGCTCGTGAACAAGATTTGTTACATGCCCTTTCTTCTTTTGGCACAATCAGGTCAGTTTACGCACGTTATATCACGGAATTCATCCAAATGAGGTTACTTATTCGTTCAAGTTTCATTTGAATTGCTACTGGTCCGGTTTTTTATTGTTCCCGGCAACTACGTATAGACGAGTTCACGTTTGACATGCATTTTCGGTTTTATTATTTTCCAAAACAGAAGATATGCGCTCAAAGGGGCGGCAGAATAAATTTGGAGAGAATGGCTATTGTATAAATTATTTATTAAAGAGAGTTTTTGCCATACATTTCCTGTAATTCCAAAGGCACAAAATTACAGAGAATGTATTAGGAATTCCAAAGAAACGATACCAAGTCTAGTTCATCTCAGTTGTGAACATGAACTTATTTGTTTGGTTTATGAAGGCGAAAGCTTTTAAAGTAGAGTCATGCACAGTATATTTTGCTTTGAATTTCCATACAAACCTTTGAATTTCCCACCATGTTGCCCTGATTACCCATGATGCAATCAATAGCGTGAACTTGTCCATTGTGGTCTATGAAATATATGCATTGATCAGGAAGAAGAATGATCAAGGCAATGATATTACAATACACGTCATTCATATTATGCGAATGAGTTGCTGGGTATTTTGCAGTTTAGAGAAATGGAGTAACTGCAGAATACCCAGCCACTGTGTTCTTGGCATTCTTTGAAAAATTTTTGTTGCTTTTCAGCTGTGTAACAATGATGCCAAAAATGCGACAAGCGTTGGTAGAGTTTGAGGTGAGAAGGGAAAGAGGCCATAATAAATGCATGGTAAAAAGTACATCAGATCCCTATCGTATGGCACCATTAAACCACAAAATTCAGGGCCACATCTGGAGACTTGTTAGCCGGCTTGTTTGGCTCATTTGTGATCCAATGCCGAGCCAAACAAGCCACCAGTATAAGAGACCCCAACATTTATAAGACTTGTTCTTTCATCCACTGCTGAACCAAACGAGCCAATACTTCCATACAGTACAGTGCAAAAGTAAGTTGACAGTCTCGACTAGAAACTCAATCTGTGATCCTCAATTTTTTGAGAATTGAAGATCAAGTTTCGAGGCTTGCGTTTTCGAGATTTGATGATCGAGTTTTGAGACCACTTTGAGGATCT
>OX421455.1:5480928-5485928 GCA_949126865.1 Montipora capitata
TTTCCCACACCAGATTATATGCAGATACCTTGCTGTGCAGTGTTGCATATATAGCACCCAGCTAATTTAAATTCAAGAATAAGTCCATCCTAAACACCTCACTTATAGTTTACAAATCCCCTGCCAAATTATGTCCTGTTTGATTTGGGGACATAATTTTATTAGGCTCTCATGCATGAGGACACCTGTATCTTAGTTAGTGTGATTTTCATCTTTTTCATCATTTAGGCCAAGTCACTCAATGTTTACAGGAATGATGAGAATACATTTGATTACACACAGCCTGATAATCCTGCAGGTAAATAGTTTTATCTTGTGTAGACATTTTCATAAAATGCGGTGGTTAATTTTTTTGCATTTTCATTCTTCAATATTGCGGAAAGGACAAAATAGCACTTGGTTCTCGAGCACAGGGCTAGTACTTACACTGCAGAATGGACTCATCAGCCAATCAGAATACAGTCATTACAAACAAATATGGAAGTTTGGATCAACAAGCCTCGAAAAAGAAAATTAATAGGTTATGTTTACAGAATCAAAGTGAGGCAAACGTCTTTTTAGAATTTTTGAAAAATGTGAATGTAAATATGTCGCATTGTTTTATTTAGAAAACATACCCTTCCTGTGTCTCGGTTAAGAACTCTGTTTGGCAAAATGAAACCAGTTGACTGTTAACTGTGGTAGAGTTAAGACCAACCTGACAGTTGGCAGAATGGAATTACTTGCTAATCACTTTTGATGTTTCATGTTGCATAAGAATGTGAGTGTTTCCCAGAAGGAAGGCAAAATCTTAGAAAATTCTTGGAAGACACTACCTCTCAAAGATTACTGTATTTTCATATATTAAGTATAGTACCAGGTTACTGTTAGCATGTCAATGATTTTCATGGTTATGACGATACTAATGGCCTTGTCTTCCAAGCTTACAACAAGCCCCACTGCGCTTTTAATCTATCAATCCTTCCATACACCCCAGTCTTAATTTTAGTTTGATGCAAGGTAGAGGGCTGAACAAAAGCTAGAGGGGTTTAAGTAAGTCTTAAAATTTGATAGTTTAAAGTTTGTGTATTGGTTGATGTGTGAGTTGTACTGTAAGTGGCCTTGAGTAGCACTATAGGTGATTGGTGTCATCTTTATTTGCCTCAGCTGTTATTTAGCACATAATACTTTTATTTGTGTGACAAGGCTTTTTTAGTGGTTTGGCATGTACTGCATATTGTCGCAAGATTTGATGTTGAAGAGCTGGACAAAGCCTGCTAAATTGGAGCTTTTGAACATACAATTTGTCTGAGACAGGTTTACATGTACAGTACATAATGCAATAGGCTTTTAATGAGGCTAAATGTGATTTAGGCAAAGTTATAACCGAGCCAATGCAGCGGTTTTGCCTGGGATATTTGTGCGTGACTCCATGGGGGTTTTCAGGGGCATTGCCATGTGCTTTGGCTCAAGTTGCTTCTTTTTCGCTTGCTTGTTTCTTTTCCCTTGCTCCCATATTTTGGTGTAAGTATACATTCCACACACTGGTTTTTCTCAGTGATGTGTTGACAGGTGCCTGAGAGGTGGACTGTGGCTCAGTTGCCATGGTCACCTCCTTGTTGCTGAGGAGAGGGCTACCCTCCAATAAACTGGCATTAGAGTGTTTTAAGTGAATGTTTAACCACTAGAGATGTCCCTAATGTCCAGGGTTACGTGGCGCTCCTATCAGAGTTGTAAACTTGCCATTTCTTAAGGTGGCTCAAGCCAGTTCAAGCCAGTAACGTTCACATTAGAAGGTTTGGCACTACAACGCCGTATCACATATAAGCAATGTTATGGTACCATAAGAAACGCCATTAATTATAGATGCAGTCATTATTGTGATGTAATAGGTCACCATGGCAACAGGAAAGCCCTGTTATAGAACCCTTTATTTTGTCTTAAGTTGCACATATCTCAAAAACAAACCCAGTGACCCCCATTTTTTATTGCTGAAAAGTGATCAGAAGGCCAAGATAAAACTTTCTGCAAAGTTTAAAAAAAATCTCTACAGCAGATTCAAAAATTAGAAATTTTCATCTTGGCCTTCTGATCACTTTCCAGCAATAAAAAAATGGGGGTCACTAGGTTTGTTTTTGAGATATGAGCATTTAAAGCCAAAATATAGGATGTTTTTTCTGGGCTTTCCCGTTGCCATGGTAACTTATTACGTCACAATAATGAGCACATCTTGTTCACCAATACTCTGTGTTTCATGTGGTACCATAACATTGCTGTTACGTGATAGTGTGTAGAGTCGATCTTTCTAAAGAGAGTGTATCTTTGGGCAAAATCTCAGAGCTGCTTTGAAATGGTACCAGCACTTTTGTCCAGAAATGCAAATTAATTAGGTGCATGCCCAGTTTTGATATCAAACACTATTTCCAATGATAAGGTAAGTGTTCGTGTTCAAGTCTTGCGTGCAAGTCTTGTTGCACTCAGTAAACGTTAAAAAGGGAGAATAGCTTGCTGCTTTCCTGCAAGACACATGCTAATACTGGTTTATGAAACAGTCATTGTAAAACATTTGGTAGCGGCAGTTGCTGCTGAATTTCTTTCAGTGATGATGTTTCTTAAATAATCTTTTTTTCGCGTGGTTTTTGCATTCCAACAGGAGCAGGTCCACTAAGACCACCAGTCAAAGAAGGTCTACTCAGCCCACCCCCAAGGCCTCCATTTGCTCCTGGCAGAGGAGGAATGATGATTCGTGGACCGAGGCCCTTCCGTCCACCACCACCACCCATGCAAGGGGGACATGTTATTATGGTATATGGCCTGCATGAGCATAGGATGAACTGTGATCGCCTCTTTAACCTGCTTTGCTGCTATGGAAATGTTCTAAAGGTGAGATACAGTTCATTTACATGGTACTTGTTAAGGCCCAATTAAACAATTGCAACTTTTTTCTTCAACATGCTTTCAACAAAGTTGAATGTATGTTGGGCAGATGTTGCAAGCAAACATTGATTCAACACTTTGACTGCGAGGAACTGCAGCTGGAACAAGAAACCAGACTCTCCAGTCCGGATTTACGGCCAGATGTGAGCAAGCTCACATGTTTCACGGCTTCAACTCCATCCAACATTTTCTATAACAAAGAAATGTTGAATCGATTTTGATTGAAAGGTAAAATCAGTTTAAATAAAATTCAAAACTTTTTGTAGGAGATGCGTGATATATAAGATATCTCTTGGGAAATCCTCCACAGGAACATCCACGACATCCGCACGCGTAAAACCATTGAAGCGCTAGAAATCCGCAAGCATGAGAACGTCATGAATGGCTGCGTTGGACGAACTCTAAATATATATTGACACCATCAAATTAATGAGCCTTGACTTTCCACTATTGTACCTAAGTTTTTTACATAAATCAATCTTGTATTCATAATCTTCATTCACTAACGAAGCTCTAAACGGCGAAACGTTTGAAGTATTAAACCGATTACAAACATATTTGCCTCAAGAAGTTTATTCCTCATTACATATATATATCAAAAAGTGTCAGTAGTTTTTTTTATAAATCACAGACGTTTCGGGAGTAAAACCCTTCTTCAGTGTGAAGAAAACCCGTTGAAATACGCAATCAGAAGGAAGCGCGCAGATGAATCGTGGCGCATGCATCAAGTCACTTTTAAATAAAATTGAAATTGATGTTAAGTCCATCAAGCTGTACAGTTCCCAGCTCGAAAATCAAGTTTCACGTTGCTTCCGTTGGAGATTAGTACCGTGGCTTGACTGCAAACCCCGTATCCGGATATCTGAAATACTGTGGCCGACTGAGTTGAAATGTTGTGCCACGAAATCAAAGAATCGTCCACATCTACGCTCACAAGACTCGCTGAACTGGTCCTTACCATGAATTCCTTCTCCTTTAACAACGAATACTATCGTCAAATCGGGGGTGTTGCAGTGGGGAGCAAGTCGATGCCAGCGATAATGCCACCAGGCGATAAATTTAATGAACAAAACAATGGCTTTGTATTCTGTGTTCACATTAAGTTCAACGCATGTTTTATATTATTTTCAAGATCAAATTTCTCCTGAACAAGCCAGGTGCTGCCATGGTTGAAATGAGTGATCACGTGGCCTGTAACACCATCATACAATGTCTTGGAAAACAAATGCTCTTTGGCAAGCAGATTGACGTCAGGTTTGCCACCGCTTTATTTTTACTTGGTCACTAGTGGAGAGAGGTCCAAGCTACAACAGGTTGCAAAATAGATGGAGACACTTCACCTTCTTGGATCGTTATTAATTCACCCGTTATCTCATACACTCCAGGCCCTTCCTCTCCCCCATTAGGGAGTTCAACCATGCACGTTTTTGAGATACCCACGGCAACCGAAAGTGAGCTGTTTTCCATTGCAACTTGTCTGTTCACTACCACCTTTATATTGATAAGTATGTTTCCTCCATTAGAGATGATTAGTATAAAAATCTGTGAGACACCACTGTCCTGGCACGCGAAATGTTCTCTTCCGGTTGCCGTCCGTGTCTCAAAAACGCGCATGCTTAAGCTTCCTATGATCAATGTTACTAGTAATGCGAAATCATACTGAAAACTTGAACAGGCAACGTCGAAAGGGGAAGAGGGAGGGGGGAGGTGGGAAACTTTGGAATTGTAGAACCGACAGGTATTGAAAGCTAGAAAAGATGTCTTTTTAACGATTGCCTCCCCAATTTTGCAACCTGTTGTCCTTCAGAAAGGTGACGATGATGATGATGTTGATGCTGATAATGGCGTCCAGTGTTGCAATGGATTATTTTACAGATTTTACAAACCTCGTTTCATCGTTGTTAATAAACCCTGGCAAAAAGTTGTATTACAAGTATGAGATACCTTATTATAGGAAATTAACGCGAATTGTTAAACTTCGCGTTAATTTAAGTCGCGCTAATTAAGTGCAGCGTTAATTTCCGCTTTCTTAATTTTATCCTAAATTTTGAAATCTTTCCTGACATCCACGACACCTAAAAAAC
>OX421455.1:5490928-5498428 GCA_949126865.1 Montipora capitata
TTATGCTGTGTTTCGTTTTCACACGGCATAAAGCGAACGCAAGTACAAGCTCAAGCACAAGAAAAGGAAAAAAATTGATCCTCGCGCTTGTGTTTATGCTTGCGTGGAGGCCGTTTTCACGGTGAACTGACAGCTGTTATGCTTGCGCATGTGCTTGCGTCGCTAGTGAAAACCAGGATGTAGGCGGTCCCCTCATATTCCAGACCAATTCAGGACAATTAATAAAAGGCAATAGGCCTTTTGCAACTAACGATCACGTGGTACAAAATCCGCCATGCTGGAGGGCAAGCTCATTATTATTCCCCCACTGGGACATTAAAACAAAGGCAAGTCAAGCTTGACTGGTTCAGGTCTCTTTGTTTTTATGTCCCAGTGGGGGAATAATAATGAGCTTGCCCTCCAGCATGGCGGATTTTGTACCATGTGATCGTTAGTTGCAAAAGGCCTATTGTTGGCTGGGAACCTACAGCCGCGAACATAAGTTCCTTAAACTTGAAAAGTAACGTGGTCGAAAGAGGCAATTGAGGCAGTAGAGAGATTTTGTATTGTGTTTACTGCAAACGGCCAACGTTGGGCGAAAAAATGGAAGAAGCATGTTTGATAGAGCGACTTTCATATGACCTTAAAAAATAAACGAAAAAAACAAAACGTAAACAAATGCAGAACATTAAATTGACTTATCGAACGAAAACAAACGAGAGCGAATTTCATTCGCTTAGCGAACGCGGATGCCAACAACGTTATCTCTCCATGGAACTTTCTGGAAAGTTTCGCTTTGACTTCGTTTGAAATACAGTAATGTGATTGGGCAATCGAACTGTTTACTGCCTATATTGGCGGGAATAAGGAGAAGCTTTGTTTTAATCATGCCAATCATTGGTTAGTGAAGCAAATTGCGACCACTTTTTCAAGGTCATACGAAAGTCGCTCTATAAGATCGTTTCTTGACTGTTGGCTACAGGTATCAATTAAGTTCTCAGAGACAGTAGCAGCCTGTCGTTTCCCGTTTGCTGTTCACGAAGCGCGATGCAAAATTTCTCTAATGATAGAACATTTCAGCTATGAAAAAAGCACCGTTCTTTCGAGGAACCGCAAAAATATGAAAAAATGTGTTTTTGAGGCAATGAATGGGCGATTTCTTGTCTCCAGCATATCTTCTCCTAGACACACGTATGTATATTTGTTTTCGCTTCCCCTCAACACGTCAAACATCGAACAGCGGAGGAAAATAACAAATAAGTCTTGCACGATAACGAGACTGGAACGAAAACGAGGCAGCTAGAGTCCAGTTTCCCTGCGGAGATGCCCCTGTCGAAAATGTGAAGGGGCGGCTAATGACAACTTTTCAGAATTAACCAAAGATTGCGTTCTTTCAAGGCCATCTGTAATCTTGTGTATACATATATGTGTAACTAAGCCGCTTTCGACTCTGTACACCAACAACCAATTTCTTCATAGCGAATGAATAGTCTTTCATACAACATGGTGTTTGTGTGCAAATGTCTTTATTGGTGTTAATGAAGAATTAAATTAAATTTTTAGCTGCTCGTTCTGCGTCTGGTTTGCTGGAGTGGAGTGATCCATCCCAGGCCCTGGACGCCATTGCAGCATGCAATCACTACGTCATTCGCGATCCAGGTACGTTGTCCTTTTCGTCTCAAGGCCACTGGTGTTGATTTTTCCTTTCCTTGAAGTCTTCAGTAATAATGCGCTAACCTGGAACATCACACCAACACAGAGTAAATGAGATTTTTTATTTTTTTTTTTATTGTTATCTCCTTGCGTCTCGAAACAACAAGCTTAATCTCTTTTTCTTTGGCCATCTCAGCTTTAGAAGGAACAACAGACAAGCAACGGCAACAAACATGAGAAACAAACGCATCCTTTAAAATTGTATTTTGCTTAATGTTTCGTACATCATCAGAAGTTACAGTTAACCGTAAAGTCAACATTCGCAGTGAAAAGCTGATTCATTACTAGTATATACCCTTTTCAACTTTCATCCCATCTGTTTTTCATTGTAGTTAATTTGTTTCTTCTCTTGCATATTAATTAGTCACGTACCTTACAAATACAGACTGTATCTTAAAACTTTACAACTGTCACTTCTGATGATGTAAGTTAAATATAATTTTAATGGAAGCGTCTCTATCTCATGTTTGTCACCGCTGCTTGTGTGTTGTTTCTTTCCCATCCTCTGCATAACATCAGCGAGATTCAGCATCGCTTTGACGTGAATATGGAAAAGCCAAACTGCAGTTCGCTTATTATTATAAAATCATGAAAATTCTCCTTTTCTTCCTTTTTTTATCTGTAGCATTCAGGCAAGATATTGGTGAAAGTCAAGTATTTTTTTTTATTTTTGGAAGAACGAAAATTTCAGTCATATGTTTGCCGTTCGCCTTAAACGATCTGCTAAATCTCACTTTTCAAGGATCAAATGAATATGTGCTCCTATTTTTAGTGCTGTGAACTAACTGTGAAGATGCTTGTGCTTCTGCGCCTTCTCTCAAACAACTCAATATGGCGTAAATCGCATACCCATTGCTGTTTTGACTGCGCGTTCGTGCACATGAAAATAGCGCCATGTTTGTGAAAAAGCAAGGGCTTGAGCGAATTCCAAATTCGAATAATCGATCTATCGAAGTCTCTTAAAGTTTGAATTGGAAATGCAGAACATTGTAAGGTTACTTGTCATTGGCTGTTAAAGGGTCCATACAACACCCGGACGAGGCTCAATATTTCGCTGCATACGTAATGAAAGCCTCATCACCACGGTAACGGCCAGCTGTTTTTATTTCCAGCTGCCAGGACCATCTTCACTGTCAAGCTTGCCTTCTCATCCATGTCAAGTGCTCAGTAGGGACGATCGATGTTTACAAACTTAAACAAGACCATTCGCACACCTTCCATGACGATGAAGAGATTTTAGTTGAATTCCAGACCTTTATGCATTCACGGAATGGCGAATATACTGTAATACTCGTAATAGAGCGACTTTCGTGTGACCTTGAAAAGAGGTTCGCAATTTGTTTCACGGACCAATGATTGGCAAGATTAAAACAAGGCTTCCGTTATTCCCGCCAAGCAAACTCCTAATATGGGCAGTAAACAGTTCGATTGCCCAATCCACATCACTGCCTAAATCAAATGACGTCAAAGCGAAATGCCGATCGCTTTCCAGAAAGTTCCATGGAAAGATGACGTTGTTTGCATCCGCGTTCGTTTACGCTCTGTTTTTACTTTTATTTTTCAAGGTTATATGAAAGTCGCTCTAAAGAAAAGCGTTTTACTTAAGATATAACGGTAAAGGTTAGGGTAGTTAAAAAGTGATACCAAACAAGATTTGTATGACTAAGTGCATATATACAGCGTTTAGTTTGAAATGCAAAATCAATTCAAAGCCTTTACCATTTCTAACCTAGTCCTAGTCCTTGTGAAAGAGATGTTTACAGTTGATGATTTAGTAATAAAACAGGACACAATATATTTTTCTCGTTGTGAAGTTTATATTCTAGCGTGTGTTACCCAGTCAACCACATGAAAAAGCAAACAGAGGTGTCTCTGCCTCGTTTCGTTTCTCTGCTCCCCTTGAATCCCTACCACTTTTGTCCGAAGCTTGTGAGATTGTCAAAGTGCTTCCTTGGTCTGTCTGTGTTCGAAAATCGGCTGGATCCGCTCAGCTATCTCGAAGGAACATCTGCTTTAGAAAATGGTCTCAAATCCACAGTCCCAAGTGAGGTTGTCCTTTGTGCTGTATATCACTGTTTTGGGTGGACTAGCCCGAATGGTTCATATGTTTCCTTCTAGTCTTTCCCCACTGCTCAATTGCAGTGCAAAGTGAAGTAAATTTACTTTAAATTACATATTTGGTGGGTTCACACTAAGGACGTAAGAAGGCCACTTTAAGTATGCTGGAGTTGTACTTTTAATGTGAACGGGGCACCTTACTTTGTTACCGTAGAAACGAGGTATCTTCAGAGAAGCCAAAGTACGATCCCAAGTCTAGTTTTATCCCCCTCGAATGCGTACTTGTGCAGATGAAAACACGAAAAGGAGATCAGGCGTCAACGATGACTCGAGTTGATTGGAGTTTCTTTCTTGCAGTTATATCTTGGGCCCCAGCATGAACTCGCCATTCTCTTCATGAGGAGAGTCTTTATTTGCAAGCTTTACCTCATTAGTGTAAGCAAATTCATATATATTTAATCAATTCTCTACGAAATTAGCACAATAATTGAAATCTGCGAGTGTTTCGGAGACCGAGATACCCGGTAATCTTTGAACAATTTTGAGTTAAAACAATTACGAATTTCACTAAGAGAAATGGGCTCGTTAGCGCTTTTGCCACCAAATTATTTGTCCGTTTTTGATTGCTGATATTGTGCTCATAATCGAATCGTTGAGAATTACGGCTGTTTCCTCAGTGACCTAGCCTATGAATGGCTGCGAAGCTGCCGGTGACCTTCTATTGATACAGACCTCACTGCTTTTATCATGTAAATTGTATTGTTGTAATTCTAATTAGTCGACATTAACATTAGAAAAGCACAAAGGGGGTCACTGGTTCTTTTGTGTCAGTTAACTTAGCTACAACTGTGAAATGGTGTGTCGGGGAGGTAGCTCAGTTTAGCGAGTTTTCTTTGATTCTGTGAGTTAAATTGTGTTTAAGGACATATTTGTTCTGTGACGATTTTTGGGGGAAAGTACAGGGAGGTCAACGTGTTGCTGTGATGATATCTTCCCCGGTGAAAATATTGCATATGTTCCTTTGTTTCTCGGGCAAAATGTTTATTCAGTTGTCATCTTAAGTAAGTTAAGAAATGTGTGGTTTCTCTGAATACGATTTTAAGCCACCTTTAACAAGTCTGTAATTTAAGTAAACACTCCTTGTCACCTCTTGCGCTCGCTTTGCCGGCTCCCTTATTAGCTTGCACGGGCTTGTTTTTCGGGCGACGTTCCCGTAAATAATTAAACAGATGAATGAGTTGAAAAAAGAACCCTCGAAAGTCAGAATTTAAGGCAATTCTGCCAGGTTTGCGTACCGAACAGTGGCATCTTTTGATCTTGGTGAAAAAGCTCACATTTGGTGCTTGATTTACCGAGTTCCAATCCTTTTTATTTCCGATTTTCTACGGAGCTAACAAACGAATCAACAACGAAGACTCTGCAGCTGCGTCTACTAATGTCACATTTAGTACATCCCTTAGAGAGTCAACAAAGCCAGGTAGAAGTTATCAGTGAAAATACATTTTAGTAAATTTTCAGCTCCGACTATTGCATTTCTAGCTTTTTGATAGGCTAAAAAACTCCGACTATGAGCCAATAGTCGAAGTTTTACGTCATGTGGAAAATAGTGCGCCATGCTGCTCTTTCCGACGCTTTGTAAAATTGTGGAAATAAAAATCGGCGGCAAAACCCGGTTTGAGAATTTACTAAAACAATTATTCCAATCGCCCTTGTTGGATATGAAGTGATCATAACCAACTCGCGCTATGCGCTCGTTGGTTATTTTTCATAGACCTTATTCATAACTGGCGGTCACACCAAGCCTCATTTTAAAACAAGAATTCTTTTCAATTCACTGTATGGTATGGAGGCTTGGTAGGCTAATTTGCACTTCGACAAAAGAATTATAAATTGACCGCCATTTATGAATAAGGTCTATATTCCAACTCGGGCTCATGGAATAATTGTTATATATCTTTCACTTCTAAACCGGCCATACTCTGTATTTTACTCTGTGTAACGCCAGGGCATTTTACTCTTGTCTAACGCCAGATTTTACTCGTCAATGGTGAACCCCCTGGAGTCAATGGGTTAATTAAACGAATCTGAATCTTTTTTTCCGGGATGGGCACAATCGAACAAATATTTGGAGGTAAGAAGAGATTACAAATAACGTAATTTGCCTTATTTAATTTGCCCTATTTAATAGTATTTTCTGTATTAATTTGTGATGTGACGTCATCAGGGTTGTCATGGCAACTTGATTGACACATAGCATAGTGTCAATTCTGGTGCCACTGGATATTCATAAGATCCATACTTGCTCTTGTATTTAAATTTCCATAAAAAATGCCCATTATATGACATTTAAAGTCATAACTCTGCTTCTAAGAGGCCGATTTCCATCATTTAAAAAGCAAAATGTTCAGAAAAATTGGGAGGATGTTTTGGCAGTGATTTCAAGGGTGATGAAAATTAAGAAAAATTGAGCTAAACCTCGCTATAATCCTTCAATGAAAGGTCTGCAAGTATTGACGTTGTATGTAAATAAGGGTATTACATGTAACATGTTATCAGCTTGAGTTAAGTGGAAATTTCATATAGAATTCATCACTCTCGTACTGAGTGTATGCGTTTTCCCTAATTAGTTGTCGAATATTGCTAGTGGAAAAACAGCGATTTTTCTTGTCTATTGCTAGAAAGATTGACGGGTTGATACGTATATAGCAAAATGCGATTATCAGGTCACTTCAACCTTCATCGTCGAGTCGGTATTTTTCCAATTCCGTGGAATCTTTTGGCCTCATTTTTGTTTGTCAGTGGTTATAGCAATGTCGCGCAGGCATCGGATTCAAGATCACAGCAATCAAGTTCGAGTTCTTTTTCTTTTCCAACAACGTATTGGGATAAGTATTTAGCTGGTTCTGTTATCAAGTCTCTCCAGTTAGATGACTGGTTACAATGCCTGACTGCATGCGCAAGCTCTATCGAGTGTATCTCCTACAACTTCAACAAGAGATTAAGCACCTGCGAATTGAACAGCCAAGGAATAACTGGGTCTGATCGGCAAGCATGTCTTAGCGATGAATCGCTTGTCTTTTCCCAAGGTTTAATATTTCAACAGGTAAAAGGTAGGTGGATTTTAACTACGATGCAACCGTGTAACAACAAAGAATGTCTTATTTTAGAGGAACTGAGACGCTCAGAGGCAAATTGAAAAAATATCAACTGCTTGTCAAAAATGCTAATTAACTGTGCTTTCAGTTTACGCATTAGGAAAAACTATATCGTGAAGTGCCTTAAAGGAAACCAGCTTAATCGAGTATGTGATGTATGGTTTCGCAAATGAATCCGAAAAAGGATAAACATGGAAAACCTAATTATCCATTGCTTCTGATGAAAAAGGGAACAAAACCCTCAAGTTTAATTTTAGCCGCTCACGTCGGAAAAGCTTAAAATGATAAGCCGAATAAAGGTCATTGACGCAGCTTCATGGAAAAAAAAAGGGAAACATGTTCTGTGATATATAGCATCAAATTCGAGCCTGAGAAACAGATGGACTGAAGTGTTCCTGAGCCAATTGACATGGCTTTAATATTCCCAGCTGTTTGCCATAGCGGAAAATTTATTTTTGTTTACGTTAAACTTTTTTCTTTAAACAAAACTGAAAATCGCAGCACTAAAATCTGCCCGAATGCCACAAAAACGATGAGCGACTACTTTTGAATTTTGAACCGCGAAAGATTCTTTTTTTTCCAACAAACTATATGG
>OX421455.1:5513428-5540928 GCA_949126865.1 Montipora capitata
AGAGCTCTTTGAACAGTTGTGTACGAATGGACTATTTGAATGTGTTGAAGTACTACTCTTGAAGCTCGATGACATGTACTCTGATGAAACAAAGGCCGATGCTGAAGGCTTTGACGCTGATGCGCAGAAAGTATCCCTTGCTAGAAGAATTGCACAATATCCTAAGAAATTGTCAAAGAGGATGATTCGAAGCTTGGGAAAGATGATATTAGTGCTCAAGAAGGGAAAGAGTTGCTGTAAGAAATCGAGGGAAATGAGCTCCAGGAAGAATTCAGTGGTTACCTCTGATTGGCTCGTGCTCCAAGGGGATGGTTTGGCAATACGTGAAACTTATCCTCCTAGCTCTGAGGTAGAGGAAAGTTCGGAATCTGCTGCAGACATGGAGTTCGAAAGTGAAAGGCAAGACCAATTTCAAGGTGGGAGAAACAACAACTTTAGGAGGAGGCAGTGTGGCCCAGTGGTTAGGGCGCTTGCCTTGAGATCAGGAGATCCCGGGTTCAAGACCCACTCTGACCACTCTTTGAATTTGTTCCTGGTAGTCCCTGGTTCAACTTCCCAGCTGCACTTGTAAATAGCTAACTGGTTTGCCTCCGGCCAGTTGGGATTCTTAACAGTTGTAGTTGTTCTGTTCTGTTGTTTCGTAGATTGTGTTTCATTGGCCCTGAAAAGCCCCTATGGGGAGCGGTCAATTAAGTATGTATTGTATTGTATTGTATTAGCTACTACTGCTAAAACAGCTAAGACAATTACAACTGAAAGAGGTAAACATATGAAGTGTGGGTTATAGACGAAAGAGAGGTGACAATTTAAGCAATTGTCTCTTATAGATACCTGAAAATTTCAGGTGGCTCCAAACGGGATTCGAACCCATGACCTCTGTGATGGCGGTGTAATGCTGGTGCAATGCTGGTGCTACCAAGTGAGCTATGAAGCCACACAATTGGGAGCAGGTCAATTTGTTGGGGTCACCTGTTTCTGCAAAAACACAATATTATTACAACTGTAACTTATTTAAAGTTTACCACACTCAAACAAGAATAGCCTCGACGACACAAACAATAACATACGACGATAACATCAATAAAAAATACCAACAATGCATGTATATAGAGGATATTACACAGAGGCGAGAAGATATGAATCTTACGGTTGATTGTAGGAACGTAATATTTCATATCTTTGAGTTAACATGTAATTTTCTTTTTATTACATGGATAATAAATGTACATGGTAGAGATTGAAAGGAAGGCTCTGATGCAAATACTGGGTATTAATACAAACCAATGAAGGCGGGAAAACAGGCGGCAATCGTGACGTCCTTGCTCAATATGACCACTCGTGTTACACTCGAAAATAAGCCTGGTTCCTGGATGTAGTGTTGGTATTGATTCTACGAGTATTGTAGTTCCCGGTAAAACACTTCCGTCCATATAATAAACAGAATTATTTTACGGTGACTCGCGGATACTCAGAAAATTTCCAAGTGCTCCTTAATTTGGAGGAGTCGAACCTTCAACCCGGACTCCAGTATAAAAGTAATGGCTTAGCTCCCATAGGTCTCGTAAAGCTCAGTGGTAGAGCATCCGAACTGGTAATCGGAAGGTCGTGGGTTCAACTCCTGCAAAGGGCCACTCGGATTTTTCCGAGTGTCCTCGAGTCAACATCGACAAATAAAAAAATTCTCTTCAGTGGTGGAGCATCCGAACTGGTAGTCGGAAGGTCGTGGCTTCGACTCCTGCAAAGAAGCACTCGGATTTTTTCCGAGTATTCCCGAGTTACCACCGGAAACGTACATCTCTTTATTTTATTCACCGGGTTTAACGTCCAACACGGCAGGTACAAAACACAAAGGTCGCAGGTCATTGTTTTACCAATACAGAAAGAATCCTAAACATTCATTAAAGCTAACCTTAGGCCTAATAGCCCACTTTCGATATATTAAAATTCAGTCCTAAACAAAATCATCATCTCGAGGCTCTGGGGAATAAGCTCTTACAAATCCTTACATTCTCGAGATGATGTCTTTTGTTTCGGACTGAATTTTAATATATCGAATTTGGTCTATTAGGCCTGAACAAACGTTTTCAGGCCAAATGTTAGTATTGGTGACCGGTTAGGGTTGTTTCTGTATTGGTAAAACAATGACCTGTGACTTGTGACCCGTGACCCGTGTTTCGTACCTGCCCCGTCTAACATCTCCTTCAGTACAACGTTGTGGAAGACCTTCCTTTGCCTTTGCAAGCTAATTAAATTATTTTGGAATTACTTCTGCTGCTTTAGAAATTTCAGTTTTTCTCGTCTTTGTTCCATTTCCTTGTTATAGGCCATTAAGGACGTTTTTCATGGCTCTGATCATTTTCATTGTAGATGACGCTTGTGCAGTTTCCAAACCTGCCGTGACTTTATTGACGGTCTTCAAGGAGAGCAAGAATGCAGAGTTTAGGTTGAACGTGCTGAGTTGTCTGGAGCGTGTTGGGATTTGCCACTGTGTATCACCGCAAATTTTAGTATCCTCGCTTCTGAACAAGTAGGTGGCCGCGTTCAGGGTAGCAGTCCCAAGTCTCACACTTCCTTGGTTAGGTGTGTTACGGCCTGGGAAGAAGGATGGGTGGAGTTCCTCTGAGTGTTAAGTGTTGAGTGCTAAGAAGCAAAGGCACAGTAATAGCTTTGATAGAGCGGTTTTCAATTGAGTGTCGAAAGTAATTAGCGAATTGCTTTGGTTTATGATTACTTCACTCAGTGATTGGTTCAAAGTTCTCGCGCCATTTTTTCAACCAATCAGATGTAAAACCAAAATCAATCGTGGCTCCCACGTGCACATTTTCCCGCGCTTTGTGTCGGCTACGTGTAATTACTTCCAGTTTTGATTGGTTTACTGGATTGTTTCTGTCCTTTTTGATTGGCCAAAGTAATTACTTTGGTTTTGGCTTTACGACACTCGATTGAAACTCGCTCTAAATCATAATGAACAACTATATGAATCAATCAGAGTTTGGCGGAATTTCACTCGACCTGCTCAAACGCGGGAAAATGCGAACAAGCATTAGCATTTGGTTTTAAGGTTTGGCTCTTAAGAGTTTAAGAGAAGTTTTTACGTTAATACGAATTGTACAGCAGCTTCTATAACATTTTTTTCATGTCTTGGTATTAGTATGAAAGATTTGCACTTTTTACTGTTTCCAGATTTATTGACCAACCCAAAGATGTTCAAAGTGTCACTCTGAGGGTTATTAACCAGCTAGTACTTAGTGAGGTGGATGTAGTTGATGGCATATTCGATGTCACTCCGCAACCTCATCATTCGAGGAAGATACAAGGCTCTCGCTTCAAATCAATGAAGCAAAGCCCTGGTAGAAGTGACAGTGGCTTTTCAGCCAGCGATGTCAATGTTGCTGGCCTTCTGAGAGATTTAAACAAAGATGAAAGGCCTAACTGGACTTGTCTTTCACAGTACTGCGTGTTGTTGTCCTCAAAGGATACAACTGTTGCTGTGGAGGTCATGAAATCACTTAAAACTCTGGCAACTCTTGGATCAAAATTTCTCAAGGAGGAGCTGTTTCGAATGGTGGTTCTTCCTTGTATTTTGCGTGGAGATGGGGTCTTCACTGAAGATATTGCTGAACCACTTCAGAAAATTCGAGAAAGAAGTGCCAATGGATGGTGCAGCTCAGATTGGAAGCAGCAGAAAGGGTCCTTCAGTGGAGACCGAAGCGTTTCACCTGTCAGCAATGGCGATAAGGGTTGTTTAAGTCACGAAGCGAACGTTGCAGAGGATGACATCTGTGAAAAAGTCCTCGAGCTCTGCATGAGCTGCCTGCCATCACTTCTTAGAAGTTCTACATCTCGAGAACTCTTCTTTAATTGCGGCGGATTGAATGAAATGCAGTGCTTTCTTGCGTTACCCGAACTCCAACAACCAGTTCTCCGTGTCCTTGAATTTCTTGTCAACATTGAGAATTGGGAAGATTCGAGAAGAACACGGATCGCCGACAAAGGAGAACTCGCTGCCGGATCGCCGGAGACATTTAGCGAAGAGAAAACGGACAGAAAGGTCTGCTGCCGAAGTTTTTTATCTTTGCTTCAGTACTCAACGTTGTTTGTTGAGAAAAATGACGATTCGGACCAATTGCCACCCAAAGCACCCAAGATGGCTTCGTGCCATCCTGTGGAAGCATCCTTGAGAGTTCATATTTGGAAGTCGTGCCTTCACCTTTTGGTTTCTAATGAATCATTTTGTGAACTTTTCCTGAAAGGCAATGGCGAAGTGTGTAGTTACGATCTTCTTTGTAATCTGATTGATTGGTTTCAAGAGGCTCAAAATGATAGCGCACCGAAGGATGATGTACGGGGCGTGAAGTACGTTGTGAGCTTGTTTGAATCCGTTTTGTCGATTTGCATCAGGTTGGCTCACACTAATGCCTGGAAAGACAGAGAGGTAAGATCATATGAAAGGTCTTTGTCTTTCTATCATTAAGTATAGTCTTCTTGATGTTTTGAAATATTTAGACGTGAACAAGTCACAAAGTTCGGGATCTTATCTAGAGGTTTTATGGAACACGAGCTTTTGATTCCATAATAAGATCTTTCTCAAGTGATGCAATTCAATGTTCTTTCAGGTGACTTATATTGAGAATTACGTGACAAAACGTCCCGGTAGATCTCGGGAGCGCGTATTCAACACCCTGCATCCCGGTTCGATGTCGGGGCCCGACAAATGAATTTCTATGACCTATCTGATTTTTCTGTCACAAGTAATTTTGCGATTGCTTTGGTTCGGCATATGTATACCCTTCGCTCGGTGAGCTCCGAGAACTAAGGTCATGTGGCAACGCATCCGGGAAAAAAAATTGCGTTTAATCTGTACAGTTAATGAACACAAGAAGAATGATCTCGCAGGCTCTGCATGTGTGTTCTACATTTCAATGTAACCTTTGCCTGTCCCGAAATCAAAATCGTTTGTAGAAGACATCAGCGCGTTATGTAAAGTTCTTTATTATTGTTTCCTGACTTCAGCGTCATTCATACTATTTTTAGTCCTGGGAAGCGTCATCTTTGTTTATATCAAAAGGGTCCGATAGTCTCGAAGTGATTACAGTAACGCGGATTTTTAGTTTTAGATGGCATTTGCTTCCTGTTGACTTCCTGGTTTCTTAAGCAGAGAGCTTTAGAATAGCATTTCGTATATATACGAGTAGAAAGTGTAGGGAATGTAAAAACGGGTGGATATAAGCAATAAACGCGTTGAAGTACGTATACGTGTTTCTTCATCTGCATTGTCATCATTAGTCTTATCAAGAATGCAAAAACATTTGAATGACCCGCCTATCACGTGCTTTTTTTCATGGACCGGAACCTACTGAACTCTTAATGTGCAATCAGACTCAATTCGTACCAGGTTTTGAATTCGTTTTGTGCAATTTTTTCTACTCATACAACTGCATGCACCAGTTAAAATTCTTTTGTGCTTGCTACTTGTCTACATACATGCAAGATATTGTTATTCTTACCACGTATTGTTAAAAATGTCATGTAGACCCTTCCCAGTATAGAGCAGTTGGTGGAAAAGGCAAAGAAGGCGATGTCCCAATCCGAGACTTTGCGAGGATTCATTGGCAAGGGCCTGTGTGATTGTTTTCTTAAAGCTTCAATATGGGAATTACGTGGAACTCCAGACACGACACAGCTGAACTCTGAAATAATGCAGCAGAGAAATGAGGTGTTAAGGAGAACTTGCACCACGGACAATTATGAGGTGGGCTGTCATGTTCTCCGAGATTCTGTAGATAACTTGGTATTTTCTTGCTTCACGATCGAAATAAATGAATAACGGAATGAATGAATCACAATGCGACTGTCTATCAATGAATTCATGAATGATTCATAATGTGAGTGAATGAATTAACCTGAATAAGCTACTTGGCCCCAGTTGTTCAAAAGGCGAATAACGCTATCAACCGAATGAATCACTATTCATCGGATAGCGTAATTGGTTTCGCAACGACTTATCTACTGGATAGTAATTTATCCGGCGAATACCGCTATCCATCGTTTGAACAACTGGGGCCTGGCGCCAGGGAGGTCGTGTACGAAGCTCATTGGGTAGAACGCCCGACCGGTCATTGTTACGGAGGTCGTCGGAAGTCGTCGGAGGTCGTAGCCTAGGATTGTGACGTTTCAGGTGTTCTTTCACCTGTTGCCAAGCAACTAGTTTATCAAATAAATGGTTAATTAATTAATGTATGACTGAGAACAAAATTAATGAATAAATGAAAAAGAAAGAAAAAAAGAAAGAAAGAAAGAAAGAAAGAAAGAAAGTGAATTAGTGCTTGGATGAATGAATGAATGAATGAATGAATGAATGAATTAATGGGTGAATGAATGCGTTTAATCTATGAATTAGTCAATCAATGGACTGATGAATGGATGATGTAAGTGAATGAAAAAGAAAACAAAATGAATTGAGATGAGTGACTTAATGAATAAGAAAGAAAGAAAGAATGAAGTGTATGAATGAAGGAACTAATGGATGGACGAATGCTCACCCCACGACACATTCGTTTTAAAATTGGGGAAAGGGAAATTTTGCTTCGAGGTGAACATCTGGAAAGATAAAGGTAGATTATTTACTCTCTCAACTGGTAGGAGTGGTCTCATCCTTTGGAAGATGATGATGATGATGATGATGATGACGACGAGGAGGAGAATGAAGCACATGAGAATCAAAAGGGGGACAGCTCATTGTTAGAGAATGGATATGATGCGGATCAGGAAGGCGACTCAGACAGGAGCGACGAGACAGAGCAGAAGTCAGTGAAAAACAAGAAACAGTCCAAACAGGGAAGGAAGAATGAAGATTCTGCAAATGAGGAGATTAGCAAGGGACTTGTCATATATCCTCAGGTTGTAAATGTCCTTTTGCAGTTGCTGAAGGTGTGCTTTGATAGCAAACTCCGAGATGCGGATTCAAACAGGTATAGCCCTTGCTGTGTGCTTGATGTGTTCAGAAATTCACGTAATTAGATGCACCACGATTGTGATAAGCGATGCGAAGTGTTCCCTTGCTCCCCTCCCCAACTTCAATATCATCACTTTTGTGTGGCAATTTAACAACTTGATGTCAGTTTTGCATGCGTCTGTCCTGTTATTGATCATGAATTGCGTCATAACATTGTCAAAGTAGCTGTGGATCCACGAGGCGATAGCCGAGTGGATCCGCAGACTACTTTGACAATGTTATGACGAAATTCATTTTTAACAACAGGACAAACGCATGAAAAACTGACATCAATTTGTTTTTTACAATAACAAAAAGGCGGAGGGGTCAAAATTAAGTCAAAACACGAGAAGAAAGCGAGACAAAAATGCCAGAAACTTCAATCTGACGCGAGCAATATCGCGTCATTATCGCATTAATTATAAATTTATGTGTCTGTCCGCTTATTGACAATAAAAATTAGCCAATGAGCGCGTGACAATTTTTGCAGTCATTGTAAAAATAGCATTCTCGTCGCCAGAGCCGCGGATCGACCCAGGGCTCCGGGAGAACATGCGCCGTACGGTCTTTATAGCCACAAATTGGCTATTTGAAGCTGCTCAAATTCGGCCCAATTCCCATACATTTACGTTCAATTTAGCCGTGTTTGCCCCCCAACCAAGATGGCGCCAAAAACCGAGGAAGGGTCTATCCTTGATTACTGCCAGTTTTTACCTTGTAATCTTGAACTCCGAAGCTGGTTTGGTTGATTAATTTTTTCATGTTTTAACATAACGATTCTTGACATTCCTATGCATTTTCTACAACAATATGTGTACGCTAAGTTTTTTTCGATATTATGCTAAAACTTGAAAAATGACCTCAGAGAGGTCGAAAAGTCGTTCTCTCGTATCGCTTATTTTATTACAAAGCCAATATCAAGAAAAGTACTCATTTAGATGAGCAATTGTTTTTTGAAAGGATATTTTTGCATTCTTTAGTTTATCCATTGTTCATCACGCTGTTGAAAGCCTCCTGTTTTTGTTGAGAGATTGTGAAGAGAACTGCCAAACGCTCTGTCAGCAGGTATGCACCGTACCCTCTGTATACGGTTATAGATGGGTCAGTCCCCGGAGTCGATAACGGCTGTTAAGTAAGACAAAGAGGGCAGAATGAAATGTATTTATACAAAACCCACGCGTCTTCTTGATATGCAGAGCACGCGCACCCTGGAGACTCGTGTTCAAAGAAAAGTCAAAGTGGTGCAGTTGCAAGGGAAAGAACTTTTTCTCACGCCTTGAGCTTTAGTTTCCGCTTTTTGCACGACTTCACCAAGTTTCTATACACCTTATTCCAAAATGGCCGCCATTTTACTATTCTTTTGTTTGATTGCAACTTGGCCCTTTTGGCCTCGTTCAAGGTTAAATATTCTTTTGAATTTTACGTTTGAAAGCGAGGCCAACGGGGCCAATTTGCAAGGAAACAAAAGAATACTTAAATGGCGGCCATTTTGGAATAAGGTGCATAGGAAGACCTTAGACAGCAATGACCAGAACCAGGTTGCTGACCAGCGGTTTTCGTTAAAACAATGGTTTGCTGCGGGAGCTCAGTCTCCTCGCGGGCTCAGAAAACCTGGTTGTGGTCGTTGTTATTGAAGGTTTTTCGTTGCTATATGTGAATTGGAACAAGGCCAGACGCGCATGCGCAATCATTTTCCTTGTGATTCTAATGTAAACGCCCTCGTGCTTGATTCTGCATCTGCATTTACGTTTGCATCGATAGTGCGAACAGACCTATCGTCTTCATAAATTGATTTCTACAATCTTCACTTAAAAGTTCATTTGCTCTAACTTTCACCTGTGAGGTACAGGTACAGTCTTAGTTTCATTCATGGTCTGTATTCTTGTTCTTCAAACTCAGATACTTATTTCTGTCGTCTTTGAACAGGGACTTGTTGGTACCTTAATGGAATGCTTTCACGACGTTATGACAACCCCAGATGAAGTTTTGAAAGGCGAGAATTTCTTATTGTTGTCTTTTTCAGTTTAAGCGGTATTTCATGTAATATGAGAGCCAGAAGCGATTGTCGCGATTTCCTCGGTTTTGCATTTTCATTCGCAGTGGTTGGGTTACTTCACATTTTCATCCCAGAGATAACAGCGGAACCAATTATAACCTGACCGCATGTCGCATGTGTTTCCCGCGCTTTTCAAAGTGTGGGTATCTTTGTTGACGTCATTGTTACGTTCTGTCTCATTAACATCCGAATTTGCTATAGATGGTTTTCACCTGACCACAGCAGCCATGTTAGTGCACAGAACAATAGAGAAAAAAGTCTTTTGGGAATTTGACTCTATTATAATGCAAAACATGAGTCATAATTTGCTATTGTTTTGTTTACCAACATGGCCGTCTCATCACGTGATTGAACACCATCTCTTAGAAGCTTTAAAAGCTCAAAGAACCTTTTAAACTTGATCATCTCATCACTTTTAAGTTTTTTGCTTTCGATAATCACTGCGATATTATTTAAAAACTGGTTAACTATTGTAAGGCCAAAGCGTTCATGAGCCCATACATTTTTTGTAAAATTAAGATTTTTTTGAAGCAAAAGCCGTCAAGGGTTAATTAGATAGAGGTGGTGCATATTTCGTCATGATCATTGTCACGATGTTTGATGACACAGACAATATCAAGTGAACTGTCTATGGTCCTCGCAGTTATGAACTCAAATTTTAGCAATTGCGTAGAGAAGCCTGAATAATTCAGGACTTCAACGGGGTTTGAACCCGTGATCTCGCGATACCGGTGCGACGCTCTAACCAACTGAGCAATGAAGCCACTGACGTTCATAGCTTCACTTGATTTCATATCCGCAGTTCAATATATGATTTATTTCATATATCACTGCGATTATGGAGCAACTTTTTAAGCGAAAGATCATCCCATTATTGATCAGTATGTAAATTCTCCTTTCAATTTCAATACACTGTCAGTATTGAGAATGAATTTCAAGTTATTTTCAGCTTCAAGATATGATCTTGATATAACAGCAAATTCTTATGTCCAGCCAACGAAGAAATATATGAAGTAGTTACGATAATAAATGTTTTGATCATGGGAGTTAAGCCGCTGTTAAGAAGCCTGAAAAAATCGAGGCTTGAACGGGATTCGGACCCATGACCGCGCGATTGCGCAACACTTGCTCTGCCACCTGAGCTTTCAAACCGTCTGGGATCTGGAGCCCGTTTCTCGAAAGTCCCAAAGCTTTACGGGCCATTTTCGGGTGTAACAAATCCCTTTGTATCTCAAGAACGGAGAGGATTTGAGTCGTCAAACTTCACGGACATGTTTCTTTTAGTTAGCTTGAAAACATGTTAAAAGATCGGCTTTACAAAACAAGCGGTTGGCAGTTTCACAAATGGCATTTCGGGCCCGAAAAGTTTTCGGGACTGTCGAGAAACGGGGCCCTGGTCAAGCAGTGTGATTTGTATATGTAATCGCACGAGCCCGAGGGCAATTAAGGGTTAATTTCTCGCGTAAGTTTTCACAAAATTCGCGACCAGGGCAATTTGGAAAACTGAGAAAATACAAGTGAAATTAATCCTTAATCGCACGAGGACACATTGCGATTACATGTTTATCACGGAACGGGAAAAATTATTCAGTAAAGCCCGTCCAGTTCAGCCACAAATGTCAGTCAACACGCTCCCATTCGGTGAAAGTTTAATTCAATAAATCGTTTCTGTCAACAGAAATAGCGCTTAAAATGTATTTTATAGGTAGTTTAACCTGGAAGAAGATTGTCTTGTAACTTCGCTTGCTCTGGATAAGCAACTCGTTAACCAATCAGGATCAAGTAATTATACCCTCTTGATTACCAAAAGTGCCCTTGTGATTAAGAAAAAAATTCCCTCTGTCTCAGCCAATCAGCATTCAGTAATTTTGCCGCGTATGTGATAACATGGATCTTTTTGCAGATATGGCGGCCATTTTGATTTCCATTGTTTCAAATAGCTATTATGGGATGCCCAGGAGGCAAATACATATTAATTAACAATTATTCGCCGAAGGCGAAGTGATTATCGGTGAATATTCACCTCGACCTCGTATCGGTGAATATTCACCGATAATCACTGAGCCTGAGGCGAATAATTGTTTTAGTATAAATACACAGGTGATTATTTCAAAAAAGAGAAAAACAAAACATTTCAACGCGAAATCATCTTCACTTACAATGGCAAAAGGACTACTGGCAGCCATTTCCGAGATAGCGAGCCAATGAGAGCGCGCGCTTTTGTATAATCACCTTTGTATTTATACTAATAAATATTAATCGTCCCCTGAGCATTCCATGATTTCTTTCGAAACAACAGAAATCAAAATGACCACCGTATCTGCAAAAAGCTTTATATACTTATCCTGCAGGGGTTGAGAGGATAAAGTAAGATTTATATGAGTAAGCCAGTTTCTACCTTCTTCTCAGTTATTTGCATCCAAGTGAATCACGTTGCATTTTTTTCAATATTAGATCTTCAGAGCCTTGTAGCGGATGTGTTTGTCTGTCTTGCAAGTCACGGCATCAGAGCAGATGAACTGTGGGATTTTCTAACACTGTTTAAATCAGAGGAGCCTCCTGTGGTATGAAAAATCTGATTGGAATAATTATTGTTTTGTTCTGTTTTGTATTTTGACTTGGCTGACAACGCCGTAACGAACTGGATTCGCGTAAGCACCGTGTTGTGTGCTTACGCAAAGATGATGACTGCCTCGAGGAAGTGAATTTAAAAAGGCCGTTTTCGTATTCGTTTTCGACCCTCCGTCACTTTGATGGGAGGCGAGTTCTCTCACCACTGCTTGGTCCCTGCTCAAATCTGAATGTTAATGATCCTTTTGCACAGTTCGAATTGGTGCTATTTAGTACAGGATATAAAATACAAATATCTGAATAAACAAAAACTTCATTTCGAAAACGAACAGAATCCAACAATTTGCCTGGACATAAACACTCTTACAAGCTCTGGGGCCCGTTTCTCGAATGTCCCGAAAACGTTTCGGGCCCGGAAAGCGATTTTCGAAACTGCCACTGGCTTGTTTTGACAATCTGTTCTTTTGACATGTTTTCAAGACAACGAAAAGCAAAATGATTGCGAAGTTTGATAGCTTAAAATCCTTTCGTTCATAAGTTACAGAAAGAATTGTGACACCCGATAAGGGCCCGAAAAGTTTCGGGACTTTCGAGAAACGTGCCCCTGGTGACAGTCCGGATTGACAGAAAAATGATTGGGCTTAACATGGTTGACTGTTTATACGGAAACGAGACAAAAGTACTGGAAAGGGACAAACAAAACGCTGCATGCATGTTGCACTATACGGATAACGAAAGCCCCATGATTACCCTGTTTGCAGGCGGTAGATGTTGTTGTCTGGCGCCACGAAACCCGAGTCAGACGTCAGGAAGAGCGTGGGATAGGTCTGGGCCGAGTGACAAAACGACCGCTCTTCCCACTCCCCACCCCGTCGTTTTGTCACGCGGCCCAGACCTATCCCGCGCTCTTCGAATATGGCTTCGGATCCTGTTTCGTGGCGACAACAACATCTACTGACTGCGAGCAGGCTACCGCCATGATTAAAAAGTAGCAAACAAACAGGAGAAAAAACAGACGAAGGTAAATTAGAAACGAAAGATATTTGAGCAACACACGAGTAATTATAAGCTAGCTGTTTGGTAATAGGCGATGGAACAACTGAATAATTCTGAATTGAGAGTCCGAGGCAGGACTCGAAACTCCGACCCTCGTAACACCTGTCGGATGCTCCACTCATTGAACCACGAGAACTCCTCAGTGGGGAAGCTATATCCATTGCCAAGCAACCAGCTGATCATCATTCTCACGGGCGCATTGCTCCATTTACCATCATATAGTTGTATAAAGGAATAATTGTACGAAAAAAAGAAATCAAGAATTCGTTCTCAATGTCGGAACTGAACCGGTGTCTCTGTTTGCTCTATGTTCAGGGATTGTTGTCCGCCGCACTGTCCAAAGTTGCTGACAGATCCAGTGTCTATCCTGGGCCAGCGTACATGATGTCGTTTCCCTTCTTTGTAAAAGGAGTGGAGAGGAAGGTTTCAAATATCGCAAGCAGCAAAGTGAACGCCAGTGGAAAATGGAGGCAAACCAAAGCGAAAAAGACCGCTAAAGTGTAAGTCCTCCTGCTGCATCTGCTTGATGCTCATCATTCGTCGCACTTTTTAATCCATATACTCTTTTGTGAACTGTTGTAAGTGCATAATGTTGTACATGAAGTTGGTATATTTGGTTATTGGACTGGGTCCTCTTCCTGTGACTATGAAAATGGCAGCTCAAGTGTTGTTGTTTATTGTTAATTCCTTGGGTTCAATTTGTCACGCAATCTTTCCGGTCAGCGCGTCTTATTTTGTGGTCAAGAACGTGGAGTTTTAAGGTCCGGGTTTTTAACCTTTCCATTAAAAAACACGTCAAAATGTCTGTCTTCTCTCATCCAGGAAGTCACCATCTCCACAGCAAAGCGATAGAGCTTCGTCCAGCGAAGAAGAAGGTCTACAGGTCGGGAGCTTACCAAGCAGGTTGGTAGTTTCCGAGATCCTGGATAAGAACATAAAACGAGTTCATAGAAAACCAAGGTCCGCGATTGATGGCGGAAAACGTCGTTCAAGTAGCAAACGCTCCTCGCGCAAATCAAGTGGTAGTCCTACACTGGCGAGCATTTCTGTGGACAGTGAGACAATTACCGATGTGGTGCAATATGAAGGACGCTTACAGCTGCCTTCACCGTTTTCACTATGGGCCGTGCAATTACCGTTTCGTGGCAGTCTTCCTCGGTCTGATAGAGGCTTCAGCCTCGCCTTGTGGGTTTGCTTGACTTCTCCAACCTTTGGAAGCGAAAATGACACTGGTATGACGCATGCGTGTGGTGATTCCTCTGGGAGCTTTGCTAGTGGGAGTGAGCGCGTGAATTTCGTGAAGCAAGAGAGAATCGTGCATTTATGCTCTATTGGTTCTGGTAAAAGCCTGTTTGAAGTCTGGATCGTACCCTCTGATGGATTGCTTGTTGTAAGGTAATATAAGACGCCTTTTTAGTCCACAAATCTTTACGACAGAAATTGGAAAACAGACAGCTAGCTGTGCGTTCAAGATATCAGAGAGATTTGCCATCGCCTTTCCGTGAAACGGTAATGGTAAATGATCGGCTGTCGCTTGTCACAAAAGAATGAAAATTCTCTTTTTCTAAGCTGTCTCTCTGTCTTTGTAGCAGTTAGTTGATACCTGTAGCTGATAAGCAAGAAAGGAGCTCATATGAAACAGGATTCTTCCATTTTTGGGAAAACCTAAATTTAGTCTGATGTTTGCCGTAAATGCGATGCTAAGTTTCTCTGTTGTTGGACAGTTAACGTTAAGTTACCCATGCTCAATTTGGAATAAGCGTAAAGAAATCACATAGGTTACTTTACTCCGAAGTGTTTATGCTGTAGTTTGTTCGTCTTTGATCTGAACTCGCTTTTGTTGACGTAGGTGGACTAAGAATCACAAAGGCATTAGCAATCCAATGGAAGTTTTGAAAGAACGGGTCTTGAGATTGCCAGCTTTCACTAGAGGACGTTGGCACCATCTCGTTGTGTCCTGCAGCCAACCTAAACTCTTGGCAGAAGAGAAAAAGGAATTAGAAGCAGGCAATTTGCACTCATCAAAGGTTTGTTTTGTTTACGTGCACGTTGTGTTTCTATTTATGTTTTCCGCGTTCTTATAAGGCTCACTATGTGATAATGATAATGATAGTTTAATGATAATAATGAACTTTATTCAAGTGTCCAGTCTTCTCCATTCTCGTTCCCAGATCCCATTTTTTCTCTTAGCCGGCGGGGCCTTCGCACGAGAAAACGAAGGGTTCTGGCGACATAGCAAATTCAACTTTTTTCTTTGGTTAGCTTGCGAACAATAAAATCTTGTACCGGAAGTTAAAATGGCCAATGTGGCGCGTCCGGTCGGTAAAACACTCAGAGTGTCTATATTTGAAACTATGATATTATTTATTGCTTCTTTCTCTTTGACACGAAGGGACACATTCTCTAAGCTTCACATAGAGGATCTTCGAATTTAACGCTTCTGAGCGCCGCCATGTTTAGTACTATGAACGACTTCTACATGAACTCCGGAAGTCCTAGAATCTGGGACTGAAGATCCTGTGTCTCCAGAGCCCTTCGTTTTCTCGTGCGAAGGCCCAGCCGGCTAAGAACGAGAATGGTCCTCTACCACTGTGGCATGAATAGGCCAGTTTCGTATTCTAACGGTTGGACTGGATCTAGCATGAAATAAAGGCTAATGCGGGCAAATTAATTTGCATTTGAAAAGATTTGCCCGCATTAGCCTCCATTTTATGCTAGATCCAGTCCAGCCGTGAGAATTCGAAAACGGTCTATTGGGGACACTGTACATTTAGCTCTAATCAAGTCGAAGGTCATGATCGGTTTTGGAGGAGAGGTAGAAACCGGAGTACCCAGAGCGAGTAAATCCTCTCGGAGCAGAACCTCAACCCACTTATGACGCCGAGTGTGGGAATCGAACCCAGAACACCTTGATGGGAGGCGAGAGCTCTCACCACTGCGCTGACCCTAATTTTTACTCAATAGACCATTTTACAGTTTTAGCTAAGTTTCCTGGCCTAAGAATGGAAGTGAGGCTGCTGATGACCCTGTTTTGATACAAACCTTTGTGCTTTTCTAATGTTAATGTAGACTAATTACAATAACAACAACATAATTTACGTGATAAAAGCAGTGAGGTCTGTATCAATACAAGGTCAACGGCAGCCTCGCAGCCATTCATAGGCCAGGCCACTGAGCAAACAACTGTAAAATGGCCTATTGGTCTCAGTGAACCGAGAAAACATAAATTTTCTGCTGATCTGAAAACCGCGTAAAATAATAAAATCGCGTCCTGACGTAATTTTGATCCATGCTTTTCTTGCAGCTGCTCGTTGTGATAGATGGAACTGAAGCCACAATTCATGATTTTGGCCCTCCCCTCCCATGGCACGAAGAAGCTAAATTTACCCTATCGACTTTGTCTATCGGTCACGTGATTGGCAGTAATTCAAACAAATCTTCAAACACGGAGATATCTCTCCATTGTGGCTATGGCATAGGAAATGTATTTGTATTTGCAGGTAAGATTTGAAATGATGTGAAAAATGTCAATAAATTCTTCAAACTAACAAAAAGTCACCTCGCCTTATTTTGCATACGAAACGGAATAATCGATCTTTTGGACTTTAAGTCACGCGATAAGTTTAGCTTTCTTTTTTTTTTCTTCTTGAGGGTTCGCTCCCAAGTCACTTGCAATTGGCCTCACAACGGAAAAGAACCCTGTCCGGTACTTTCATTCTTCTCCGGTACATTGAAAAGGTATCGGAAACCCTGCCTGTGTGACATCTGAACCTTCAAATTGGTGTCCTGTGCAATCAAACGATCTTCGATGTTGACAAGCGATTTTCCTGGCCTCTAATGCATCATTTTTTAGGCCTTTCGTGCAATTCAATATGGACATCACTCCGCGGAAATCCTTTTTTTTTTCTTTTCTTCGTATCCGTATGACAGAGGTTTGTCAAAAGCAAATAAATAGGACAGGAAAGGCACTCAGGGACGTTTGTTGGAAGCTTCTCAAAAACGAGGCGCAAAACACTAGAAGCGTTTGTCATTCAATGATATGGAAGTAAGTGGCTCAATTTTGTAATTTAGTCGTTTCCACTTCCTTCGCAGAAAACTCAACCAAACGCTCAAGCCATTTGAGTTCTGGATCTGTTGTCCCCAACCGATGGCTTGTGGATAAAGAAGAGGCATTTTTCTTGTATTCGCTTGGTCCCAACAGTGCAACCTTGGGACAGCTGAGTAAAGACTTCAACTTGGTGACCCAGACCACAAATGAGTGAGTCGTGTGATGAGAAAAGAATAATTAAACTTTATTTGATCACGGTGACACACATTACTGTTGAAGGGGCTATGTCACATAATTTTAGGGTAATTAGGGGAAAAACTCGAAAATGGTAATGTGGACTTACTTTACTGATAAGACACAAAAAGACGATTCTGAGCAAAAACGACCGTTATCCAGGCGATTTGCCATAAACTTGAAAAACGGCGTCGGGCCGACTTTTTTCAAGTTACCCAAGTACAATCCGTTTCAATCTTGTCTATTTATGTCCATCCATGCTTCTCTTTCATTTTGCTGTATTTTGTTTAAACGTTTTGAGAGCTTATTGCAATGTTTCCTTCTGCATTTTTGGCATTTTGGTTGTCATGAAATTACATCATTTTGCGAGGCATAGCCCCTTCAGCCCCTTCAAACAAGTAACTAGTACCTTATGGCGGTCCTGCATTGTGTATGTACATACAAACATCTGCGTAAGCACAAGGAATATCCGTGAAAACTCAGGAACGCTTTGGTCGTTGGTAGCTTTTGTTAGAATAAGAGAGACTGCTTAACCGAAGTTGATGCGTCCATGTATGTCTCTCGTGATTCTGTTTGCTAGTGGTGACCAAGCTCAATTAATGGCTAAGGCGCCCCAATAGAGGTTTTGCACGGCAGCCATGTTGCATGGCAGAAACAATAGATTCTTTTTTCCCTGGGAACAAATGTTCTTTCTAACGCAAAACATTTTCATTGTTCCTACGATGCAACATCGCTGCCGTGCAAAACCTCTATTAGCGTGGTCTGGTTCATTTCTGGACCACCAAAAACAAAGCCGCTCATTGGTCAAAGTAAGATATGAATCCGATGCAACCGCATTCAACAGGGTTCCAGTTAATTTAGAAATATGGAAATAACTGATTTTTATAAAGGAACAACGGGGACTACATGAGACCTAAGAACGAGCGCTTGGAAAGTCAGCACCCGGTTTTTTAGCTCGATCTTTCTCAGGACCCCTGTCAGTATCATTAGTATCACCCAACTAGTGGGCTAATGCAAATCCTGCATTTTAATTGGCTACGCTAGTAGAGGACTATTAGTAACAGTCCTCGAGTAGCGAAACGCGTGACCCTTTCATTCGTTTTATTCCCAAATAAAAAATTACTTCAACTTGCATTTGCTAACTTTATTATTGCCTTTTTTGTCGGACTAGTTGGGTGATACTAAAACAATTAGACCTCATGGGCCACGGGTCAATAGCCCGTTCGGCTATTGACCCGTAGCCCGCAATGGCTGCGAGTCTAATTGTTAATTATCATTATCATTATCAAGGATACTTCGAGAAAACCTTATTAATTTCATTCCGTTCACTCTTCCGGTCAGCGAAGAGAAAAATAAACCAAAAGGTCCGCGAATCGTGAACTTCCGGCGCTTCTGAGCAGTTCCGGAGTTCCGGAAACGTCTCCAAATTGTGATTACCATTGGTTACAAAAGTGGACTTTCCCATCACGATTGCGCCTAGTTGGAAACCGAACAGGGGTGGGCAGTAATTCTGGGTTTTGACCCTAAAGAATGGGTGCCTCTGGGATAAGAATAACTTTGTTAATGAACTCTTTAAGCAACACACCCTTCATCTTTCTCGTTTTTCTTGTTTAAGCTCGACTCAGCCATTCCTGGAAGCCGTAAGTCTGTGGTCTCGTTTGGCCATCACTGAGCAAGCTGTAGCTGCTGATCTGCCTCCAGGATTTCTCACAAGTCCCCATGTTGTTGTTCCTGATCTAGAATTATCTCTCAAGGCAAGGGATTTTATACTTTGATGGTGATTTTTGTTTTTTACATGAGTAACCTTTAAAGTGCTGTAATAACTGAATCTGAATTTGATAGTTAGTGACAGCTGCGTTTTCGTGTGAAAAGATATCATGCTCGAAATTGGTCGATTCTACAGTTATGTGCTTAGAAGCTGGTTTATACGTGATAGGGAGGCTTGAGTTGACCTGTCAACTCCAGCCTCGATGCCATTCACTGGCCCGGTTACCCAGCACTCAATGATGAAATAGCCTATTTTTCGTTATTCATGTTTCAGAAAAAACTAGCTGCAGTGTACTCGCCTGCATTCCCGCTTATATTCCACCAATACGTTGAACTGCTGACCTCTGAAGACAGACAAGGTAAAGGAACACCAGCAGCTGACCAGAGACTGGGACTAAGAGAGCACGAATCCGCGGAAATCACCGCTAAGATCGCCTCTGAGGTTCGACCTCAGCGTAGACACACGCTGCTGGAATCAGCCCACAACATCGGCGGAATCAGTGTATTTATTTATCTCTTTGCCAAGGTGGGGTTTACTTTCCTTCCTTTTTGGGGGCAGATGAATGGATGGTTGAGGGAGTTAATGGTTTTATTTTCTCGTCTGAGTTAAAAAACTCATTGCGTAAATGTTGAATGTTCGTCTGCCAGGATTTACAGCTTTCGTCGCTGACTTTTGAAAGGGAATGGGAATGAATTTGGTGCAAGGAAGAAGAAAAGCGAACACTGCCTCAACGGTCATCGATTGAAAGTGGTCTCATTTTGAACTTGATGGGGTTGAGGCAATGGTTTGTAAAATTTGCGGAAGGTGTGCTTTCAGTCACACGTTCATCATTTAAATAACCTCGCCGAGGTGTTGAATGCATGTTTAGATTTTTGAGACCATTGCAATTATGAAATATTACTTAAGCAATAACGATAGAAAAGCCAGGAAAATTCAGGTTTCGAAGCCGTGAACTCTGCGCTAGATAGCGGGTGCAGTTCTCTACCAGTTGGGCCATCAATTTAGTTAATTCTCACAAAATGGCCATGTGTCAGTTGGCTTGATAGCTTAGTTGGCAGACCACTGACTGAGATCATGGGTTCCAATCCAGGCCTGAATTTGTCACGCTTTTCTTTTGTAATAACGAAGTTAACGTTCGTAATTGGAATGGTCTCAGGATTCTTAACATGCTTCTTTGGTCAGTTCAAATACATGTCTCTTAGATATAGTCTCTTCCTGTCTTGAATACAGGTGGTTGAACTGACAAAAGACGAAAAAACCCAAGCAGACGCCTTGTCAGTGGTCTTGTCGCTCCAGTACTTTTCTTGTTTTCATGCCCGTGCCATGGCTGAAGAGTCTGGATTTGCCCTGCTCAAAAGAATCCTATTGTCGCCAGAATGTAAAATAGGCTACCATACACTCAAGGTATATCTTCATTTCCATTTTGGGGTATTTCTCCGTGACCTTCGGATATTGCGTTTCTAGCTTTCTAATTGGTTCGCTTGATCTCGGTTATCAGCTTATATACCATATCATGCACCAAATATGGAAACTGATGGCGTCAGGTGTTGCCAAACTGGAAACTGATTGGCCTCAATTTCCAAGTGCCCAAGCGTTCAGAATTTAATGAAAATTTAATAAAACAATGATTCCACTCGCGCTCGTTGAATATGAGACTGGTTATAACCAACTCGGCACTTTTGCGCCTCGATGGCTGTTTACTATCTCGTGTCCAATGCGTGCTGCTGGCGAAGGTTACAGCTTCTTTGTTTCCTCAAGAAGTAAATTTAATAAAGACTACACGCAGGAATTATCGCCTTTTTAACAAAATTTCTCGGAAAAGTGTTCTATCGGCATCTTCCTAGACCTGTTACGGTTGAATTATTTTCCCCTGTCGGCTCCGTCTGATCCTATCACGGAGAAACGAGAGGCGGATCATGCTCTTTCGTCGAAAGAACGTTACCACCGATGCGAACGTGAAGGCATTTTAAAAGTTAAGTTATCGACTTAAGCTCAAGGGGCCTTCTCGATTTCAATCGTAAACTCAAACCGAACTTCTTACTGTGGTGAATCACCGTGCATGCAATTATTAAAATGGGCCGATCAAAACCTTAGTCGTGTTCAGTTTCGGATTGGTTGAAAGGGTGGTCAAAGCTTTTGGGGTAGTAATAATGCAAAAGCACGGAAATTGCGAAATAGACAATTTCCGCGCTCATTTCATCATCTTTCTCAACCGAAGCCAATTGTGACATTTCGTAATGGAGATAAAACTCACTTTGCTTTTAGTAAAAGCAATTGTCAGAAGAAGAGCTTCGCAGATAATCTTGAGATGAAAGAGTCCTACCTCCATCAGTGTCACTGAAAACCTATTAACCATCTCTGTGGTTAAAAAAGTCACATTTCCGAAGACTGCGCTTTCACTCTTAAATCTCTCCATCTTTCATCTAAGGTTCTCATGGAGGCAGCCTGTAATGGGGACGTGTTCAAACCCACAAATTTGGCTAAGGATCCCATCATGCTCAATATTGACTCCACAGCAGTTGTACGCAACGTTGATATTTTCCAGCATTTCCTGTTAAACTGGAAAATATGGGAGAAGGCAAATCAGGGCGTACTGGAAATGCTACTCGCCACCATCGATATTCTGGTTCATGGTAGCCACTGCCACTACAAGTTCAATATCATTCAGTTTCAAAAGGCTCAGCTTGTGCAACAGATTCTCATTGGCTGTCAGGTGAGGTTCCTTGTACTTTTCTGCTCCGTCACGCAGTCTCTCTCAGTGAATATGCGTGACGAAGATTGCATGATCAGCAACAAAAATGTTTGCAGCGGAGGCAAGATTAATCGTTGCTGCTTGCCGCGCGGGATTTCAATTTTAAATTAGAGGGTCCTATCTTAAGAACTTGCGGATTTAACCCAAGGATTCTTAAACCGGCCCCTCACCTCTGGCGTTAGACACATTAAGTCTCACTCAGGATTAGGAGGCAATAGGTTTTAACCTTTTGACGCCTGAACCGGCCTAAACAAGCCAGACGTGGTATTTTACTCTGTCTAACGCCTGAGTATTTTAGTGTATCTAACGCCAGACGATTTTACTCGTCAATGGGGAACTTGCAGGAGTCAATAGGTTGAAGGGATTTGAACAGCTCAAAAACACTGGAAGTGAGTTTGCTTTTAATGGACTGAAATAAGAAGAAAACGAACCTTAGTTTTAAACAGACTTAATTGATTAGAGTGTAATGTGAAGTGCTGGTTTTTTTACTCCAAACGAACCATGTGAGCGGTAGCCCTACTAATGGAAATGGGCCCACACAAGGACAGAGAAAAACTCTGACCAGGGTGGGAATTGAACCCACGACCTTCGGGTTAGATCACGGAATTTCCATAGGAACTGGAAGCCGCTATTTCTTTTATTTACAGGAACGCCAAAGTGAAGGCTGCAAAGAAATTCCCCGTGTGATCAGTTCCCTTTATGTAAACATCATTCAAAATGTCATGGGAAATCCGCCTGATCTGACTGTTCTTAAAGCTGTGTGTGAATTTCTCATAGCTGTTCACCCCACTGATGACGTTCGTGTTCTGCATGCGCCGAGCAGATGCTATCTGAGGGAACATTCACTTGACTTTGGTTAGTGAGGTTAAGGAACTATAGATGACGTCAAAAGCTCATGACATTTTGAAGGTCATAAGCTTCTGATGACATGCCACGATAACTTTGTGTAACCCTATTCAACTAGGGTTGCCACGTTTCTCAGCCAGTGATTGGTTGTTTGCCTGTCAAAAGTTATGAAAGTTATACGAGACCATAATTCAGCCATCCAGCCAGCAGTGATTATAATTGAGGAAATATTCAAACTGCCAATTGTGCTCACGTGTGCATATATTATGAATAATTTAATTTCGTGTGAAGTGTTTTATGCAGCTGATTGTTTTTGTGCGAAATACATTAATTTTATCGCAACCAAAAAACAATTGAGGTTTAAGTGCTGTTAGCAGCCTCAACAGTTTCTAAACTTGTGTGCAGTCGTGCAAATGACTTTCTCATTGCATTTGTTCTTGATTTCTTGTTTCACAGTGCCATTGTCAAACAACCCATCTCCGATAAAAAGAGGCTCCATTTCGTCTCCTCGCACGGCCCCCGTTCGCTCTATACACTCTGCGAATCCCTTTCAGTTCCCCAGTCCAGTGAAGGGCCTTCCTACAGGTGCTCTGAGTCGGTCGCTAAGTTTCGAGTCCCTCAGAAATCAAGAACGCAGCAACACACACGGTTATGCTCAGACATTTTTGAAACAAGAACGTTTTTCAAAGATTTCAGCAACTTCCCCTCTCGATGTCGATGAACTGAGCAAGTCTCTTTCGGCCAGGTTAGATGCGGGGCCTGCCGCCCTGTCTCTCTCATATGGGACACTCTCTGGCAAAGTGTCCAGGGCCGTTGAGGAAAGACGTGCATTTGAGTTCAACTGTTTTTCAAAAGAGGAAAATAACAGTAATGATTCGTTAACCAAGGAGGGGCTCGCTGCACCGTTTAATGGAGGAGGAAATCTCAATATGGCTATTCCAAAGCGAAAGCGAGGGGAGAGGCTAAGCAGCAGTGACCTTGTTCTTCATGAAAGCCATTTCTCGGAGACGGACTCTCAAAAAACTCCCTCACCTGTCCCTAGCCCAGGGACTCCCCTGGGTATGTCATATCCTGGTACGTCTAGCATACCGGGAAGTAAACCCATGGTGATCGCACGATATGGTTCCGTGCATAGTCGCGACGAACAGTCCAGTGTGGATCTTATGGAATATGACTTGATCAATGAATCGGATTTTAGTTCTTTGCGCAGCAGTGTGGCTCATCCCAGTTCCACTGACGATTACGTGGTTTTCGAAGGATTTCCTGGCATTCAGTCCTCTACTACGTATGTATTATCCGAAAATCACAAATTAGTGTTAAAAATCGATTTGGTTAGATAAAGCTAAATTGGTTTTTCTGTTTTGTTAAAACATTGATTACGTTTCATTGGCTCTGAAAAGCCCCCATGGCCGGTGGTCAGTTAAGTGTGTATGTATTTATGTACTTCAGATTAAAAACTAGGTTGAAGTTGTTACTAAGCCTCGCTTATGTACGATTTAACGTTCTTGTAGGACGTACTGCCCTAATCGTGCGGATGGTTGCGTGCAGAGTGCCGATGCGATGATCAAACTGAGACTTGGCCTTATGAAGCTTTTGGAGATGAAACTATTTAATCTACCCTCTGAGCATGTTCCAGCAGTGATTGGTGAGGTGCTGAAGGCCGAGTACATGCTGGTATGGGCTTACCACGATTCTGACGATGTCAGGGAATTTGCGATACGGGTAAATCTTACTTGTACGATTATTTTTAATACGTGATAGACACCAAGTACCGGTGGCTCAGTTGGTTGGTTGAGCATTGAGCTGCCACGCGGGAGGTCGCGGGTTCGATCCCCGGCCAGATCAACACCCAGGATCTTAAAATAACTGAGGAAAAAGTGCTGCCTTCTATAAGCTGTACGTAGGACTAAACCGCTGTAGGACTGTAAACCGCAGTTCGGGCCCCGTCTCACGCATGTCTTCCTTGTTCATAAGTTGCCTTTTGGACGCTAAAGAACCCAGACATTATTCTTGAAGAGAAGGGGATGGAGCCTCCGGTGTTTTGGCTGTCCTTTGTGAGTGTATAGGTGGTGAGAATGGGAGGTCCACATCAGCTGAATAGCTGCCAAAACTTCAACCTGCTCAAACAGATAATAAATAAAAAACAAACAAAACAGAATATTAGCACGACATGTGCATGTATGGTTGCTATTTTAACGCCATACATGCAGATATCCTGCAAAGATTAGATATGACTTATGAAATCATTGTCCGATATAATAGGTAAATTAGCGTTCTCAATATTTATTGCGGGCGTTCGTTCTTTAATTTAGACACGGAATAACCGATTTGCTCATCTGGTTGGGCATCGAACTACTGTGCGGGAGATCGCGGGATCAAAATGTCCGGCCGGACCAACACACAGGGTATCTCAGGAGAAAGGGCTTCCTTTGTAATTACATCCGCAAATGGTTAGACTCCCCAGTCTTCTCGAATAAGGACTATAAACCATAGGCCTCGTCTCGCAACCCTTGCTCATAAACACTTTGGGACGTTTAAGATCTCACACACTATTCGAAGAGAGCAGGACACGGACTTCTCGGTGTTGTGGTTTGGCCTGAATTCTCAAGCAAAATGTGGCCGGCTTGGTAGTGATTTCTCAACAAGGCTCATGGTGTACGAAGCTACATTAGCAAGAACAACCACATTTAAGTCAACGGGGACTTTGCCGAGTACTGGAACATGTAGATATGGATTTGAAGATTTGAAGTTTTACATGCAATGATGTGAGAGTGTATCTAGAGTACTAGGAGAAAAACCTGACCAGACGAGAAGACCAACAGATCCTAATGCTATGTTGTTTTAGAGACGTTGTTGGCGTTGAACTCAAAGGGGCACTCCTTGATGTTCTGTACTTGACTGTCAAATTTGGCTATAGATTGATCTGTGTTTCTTTCAGATATTGTTCCAATATTTACAAAAAGCGGAGCCAAAAAGGTGTGAGCAGTTCTTACGGATTCATGGTTTTCATCTGCTTGCTAACCAGGTATAGCCAACTCAGTTGCTAAGATAAACTGGTTGTTTAGTATTGAAGAGTTTTATTCAGTGATGATGACTTGGGCATTACTCGAGAAAAATATTTATGCGATTGTTCTTAAAGTGCACCAAAACTCAAATATTTTTCGTTCCTAATATTAATCTCGCCATCCCAAAGCAAACATATGCCAGCATTTTAACCGAGAATTTCGCTTTTTCTGTGCCGTGCAAGCCACGTAAACTTGGCAGAACTAGTAGTTATTTGAACTCACGACCGTGATGTGAGAAGTACAATGGTTGTATTCTCGATTTGACGTCACAAACTGCTTTCCATTCTGTTTTCAAAGAAATTTTGCATTGGTCGAGCTACTTGGTCATTGAATTTATCTCTTTTTTTAGGACAAAAGTGCACAATCGTGCTCTTTAGGTCAAAGATACATTCAACCGACACTGGTTATTGATTTAGGGAAGTTACAACATTTCGCTGTAGCTTTGGTGGTCAGACCCCACCTACAAAGCGGCTTATAAGGAAAACTTAAAGCTAAAATTATGTCAACTTTTTCTTAAAAGCTCAGTAGCATCGAGGACCTTTTGTTGAATTTTTTGTTTTCCATAACGACTGGAGTGCGTACTCTTTTTGACTTGGAGCTATTGTGAGCTTTTAAGTTATTCTTTTTTGTTTTGGAGTTGTATCTTCATGTCTGTCTCCTCTTCAAAGCGAGTCTTTGTGATGGAAATTAGTTCTACTTTACATATGAATGAAAACTAATTTTCATAAGAAAAACTTCGCACACATGAACTCGGAAATATCCTATTATTGTTGAGTTGTTAACTTGCATTGTTTTGAAAACCACTCAAAATCGTTTGCGCAACATGCATTTCACGATTGGCTCGTTTCTTCAACTCCCTCCAAGCGTAGGTCGCAAGCTCTCTAAGGCGAAGTCGTGCGATCGAATTGCTTGATTGTCTGGTAATGTCGTTTTTACTTCATGTTTTTAGCTGTACGATCACGCTGTCACTAAATTGTTAATTGAGGGATGTTTGTCATTGCTTGTCGATTGGCCAGTCGACTTAAACAAGGACTTGTAAGTTTTAACTTTCTTATTCGTACGGGTTTCCTCGTTTGATGAATATTTAACAATTATTCGCCGAAGGCGAGGTGAATATCGATGAATAAAAACCGAGACGAATTGTTTTAGTATAATTACACAGGTGATTATTTGAAAAAAATGCACTTTCTTAATTTTCTTAAAAAAAATTAATTTCTTCGTCCGTTACCTTCGACAAAACCGCTTGCAGACATTTTGAAAAAAAAGGACTTTGGTTAATAGTCCCCTCAAGTGTAACCAATCAGCGCATAGAATTTTCAATAATCACCTATAGACCTCTTTCATGATGGCGGCCAACTAAAATATTCTTTTGTTTTAATGCTAATAAGCCTTTCTAGCCTCGCTACGACGAGCGCTGAAATTTCAAAAGAATTTTTGTTTCAAAATGAGGGCGGTAGGTCTAATTAACATAAATGCAAGAGAATGTAAAGGTGGTCGCCATGTATGAAAGTGGTTTATGTAATTATACTAATTGGTGTTGGAGAGGTTTTTTATAGCCTTTAATAGCTATTCATTGAGAGGTCCTCTCCTAAGCTCCTTGGAAAGAGGATTTTGAGCTTGAAAACAACCCTTTTCTGGCCAGCCATGCATGGCAGAGTGTTTTCTAACTTTTTATCGGTTGGATCAGAAACCCATAAGAGTTGAAACGTGTAACGCGCGTTCACAGCTTCCGAATATTCAGTGCGAACTGATTGGTTGAATATTTCAGTGCTAAGTACCATATTTGGAAAAGTGCTAAGTACCATATTTGGAAACCCTTCGCTCTTGTCGTTCCAAATATGGTACTTAGCAAATTGAATATTCAGAAGCTTGTTTCCCAGCACACAAGGGGCCGTTACACGTTTCAACCCTTATGGGTTTCTGGTTAGATACAACAACCGCGAATGCTCCTGCATGCATGCACTGGCTACCATTGCCTTGATTTTGGACACAAATGGAGACACAAAATTTTGTCAGATTCCAGGATTTCTCCACTGCTTTGTTTGAGGCGTTTGTTCTTGTCAGTTTGATGATTCGAGAGATAATAGAGAGAAAACTTGAGAGGCAATAG
>OX421455.1:5550928-5555928 GCA_949126865.1 Montipora capitata
CGAGCAATCTCATTTCTACTTCTACAGCTAAGGTGTATTTGCGGTTTAGTTTATGTCCTGCTTTCGTTTGAAAGCTTAACTGTTTCATCCTCGGGCTTTGACGCTCATGGCTACTATTTTATGCCAAATTATTATAGTGCCGCCTTTGGTAACGCTCCAACACAGACTTACCGTTTATTAAACATTTCTTAAAATGTGAAATCGTGATGTTCCCTGATACATGTATCATGTCATCATCATTGTCATCATCAGCGACAACAACTCCGACTTGAACTTCATCACGTGATGCTGCCGTTGAATCGTGAAAACGCGTGGGCTCGTTAATCTTTCATCTAACATTGTTCTTGTCATCATCAACATCATTCCCATCATCGTTGTCATTGTCATCGTCGTCCTCATCATAAGTATCATAATTATCATCATCGTAATAATAATTATCATAATTATCATCATCGTCATCCTAATTATCACTATCGTCATAATTATCATCATCAGCTCCCTGATAATCATCATTAGCATCGTCCTCACGATCATCTCCAAGTTCAACTTCAATTAAATTATCATTATACTGAGTTTTCAGACATTTATTTTAATTATCATTATACTGAGTTTTCAGACATTTATTTTAATTATCATTATACTGAGTTTTCAGACATTTATTTTGGCGTAACCTCCTATGACTCGTGTGCTTCGCTTTAAGTGCTTTCTTCCGCCGAGATATGAGAAGGAAGTTAGTGACTTGCAGTTTTTAAACATGAAACCTTTCCAGGCTGGAGAAAAGGACGGAGGATCTTAGTGAAGCCATCTCAAGTGTTGCAAAAGATGTGACAAGAGTCGTGGTGGAAATACAGGACATCAAACGCCAAGCCCTGCTCAAACACACCAGGGATGCACTGTCTGCCGAGGTGCAGGTTCGCAAGAAATGGCGGCAACTCATTGAACGGCTCATTCACGAAAGGTATGAGGTGCACTGTATGGTGCTTAAAGACGTCATCAAATATCGGACGTTTGGACTGTAACTATGCGGCATACTTAGACAGCCTTTTACTCGTTAAGCTTAAATCTCCGGTGGCGTCGCTATCGCTGTGTACGTGGCAACGTGTCCCTGGATTCTTCAGGAAGGAAACGCGTTCAAGGCGTACAACTTTGCAGACATTTTGTACCAGACTGTCAGATTAAGCAGATGGTAGTTTCACAAACGTGAGCATGCGCATTTTTCTCTTTAGATCTGTGTGGTATGACGCCAAGCATTTCCTTTCTTATTGGAGGCTGGATCCGACTGAGGGCCCAGGCCGCGTGAGATGTCGTCTTCAACGGTTTCATATGGACGTGGATGAAAAATATCTCATGGAGGAATACCGCGGAAAAAGTGAGTCAGCTGTTTTGAGCCAACTTGTAGAATCATTTGAACGAGAAAAATAGATTCCTTTTTTCCTGATTGCATGACCTTTGGTCATTTTAAAGGTCATTCGTAGGGCATAGGTTTGGATCCACGATGCGATTTGTTAGGCACTTTACTTCATGGGCATGGAATGACCTCAGACCATCTACATCATCAAGGACATTCAAACATTTAAGCACCCAGAAAAGGCTTCTTGACTTAGGGCTGTTTCTGCTGGGATGGCCTTATACAGCATAATCCTTGTTGAGGCATAACCAGTCCTCAAGGCCGACCACGTTTTGCTGGAGAGAATAGGTGATACCACATCACCGAGTCTTCCGTCCGTCGTGCGACTTTGTAACAGCGTCTTGAAGGTTCTAGTATTTACTTATAGAGTGAAAAAGTGTGGCGAAAGGAACTTTAAAGGAACTTTATTTAAATGTCTAGTCGGTCTAGCGCTGGAGCACTAATTGGGGACACTGTAAACTGAAATTAATGATGAAAGAAAATAAAGTCAAAGGTTGGGTTTCTTGAGGACAGTGGAAACCGGAGTACCCGGAGAAAACCTCTCGGTGCAGAGTAGAGAACCAACAAACTCAACCCACATATGACGCCGGGTCAGGGAATCGAACCCGGGCCACATTGGTGGGAGGCGAGTGCTCTCACCACTGCGCCATCCCTGCATCCTAGAGATGCACTCTAGAGATGGAGGGGGTGAGATCTCTATTGTCTGAACTTACTTCCATCGATCGGTTTTTAGCAACTCAGGGTTTCGGATCTGATGAAGCCAGGGTATTTACTTTCTCACTTCTTCTGCTGTGCTCTCACGACTGCGCCATCCCTGCACCCCAGTAACTCCAGTAACATTTTTTTTGTTTTGATTGCAGAGTCCAGAGGTGTGACCACTCCGTTATCTTACCTCTTTGAAGACACTAGGACTTCATCCAAGAGGAATGTGTATTACATCTTTGATACACCAGACACAATTCGGTTGGTTTTACCAGGCGTGCACACTACCTAAACCAGATTAACTGAACATGGAATAGGGTTTAGTTGCAGAGCCATAGTTTTTTCCCAATCAAGTTACCTTTTCCTGTTTTTGTGGCTACTGTTGTGGTAGCAACCGCTGGTATATTGTCATCGTTTTGTTTTCGCGTGTGATTGTCCGTGGTAGCAGGATAGGCTGCGCCAAGCGCATTTGGACGCAAGCAATCGTAAATCTATCATTGCATGTTCGTTTCAAAGAACCTTTGTTCTAATAAAAGAGGTGTTTCTTTGTTTAATCTTCAGGTTCCTTCACCACTGCATGAACATCACATTAGACAACAAAATCAAAGGAATGCTTTTAATTGGTTAGTTCTGGAGATTTTCTTGAGTTTATGGGATGCGGCAATCTTGGAGGACTCTGTCGCGCATGTCAAACTTGTTTTTATAAGCTGACGGCAAAGACTACTTTTTGTAGCATAACGGGTTTCAAGTGCTTGGCTACTGCTGAATTTGCGGTGATTGGATTCAGACGAATGTATTTGCTTAAAACAAAGTCATTCAGAGATTTGCCAAAAGGAACTTAAAAAAATAGTCATTTCTGCGTCCACGTGAGCCTCGTTTTCTGGACGAGTCCCAGTGCGAAATTTTTGTAATGAAGATAAGTTCTGCTTTTCATATGAAGTACGTAAGTCCTGACAAATTTGTTTGCCATGTTACAAAAGTCTGATGAATTCACGCTTTCTTTCAATATAGCCAGCTCGTTCGTCTGAACTTGGGAATGACCCTTAAGGCCTGATTCCTTTGAAGAAAAATCGTACAAAACCTCACTAAGAAACGCGGAGTGGCCATTTTGTCCATTCTCCGAAAACTAACAAACGTCGGTGTACCGATGTTGATGAAAGAATAATTCCACCGTTTCCTCACAAAGAAACGACAATAGAGGTTTTGCACGGCAGCCATGTTGCATGGCAGGAACAATGAAAATGTTTTACATTAGAAAGAACATTTGTTCCCATAGGAAAAAGAATCTATTGTTCCTGCCATGCAACGTGGCTGCCGTGCAAAACCTCTATAGTTCATTGACGTTATTTTTGTCATCAACTACAACCAAGGATGGAGAGGATGAGAGAGGTTTGAAACCTAAGAGAAATCGTAATTTTTTTCAACTTTGGATACTTAGTTTCCCAAAGAATCACGAAAAAATTAATTTGAATAGCCCTTGCTACTAAAATTCATTTTACTTCATCTCTTCGGAGTTGTCAAGAACATACGTGTGCCCTGAAGTTATGAATTTTACCCATTTGTAACATCAACACCGCATAACTATCGTGATATTGTTAATATTGTTTTTGTACTTTGTTGTGTTTGCTGTAGGGGAAAGTCATGTGTATTTTGTTGGTGAAGAGGCCATTGCGGACACTGACATCACTCAGGTAACACGTTTCGGAAACAAATAGTGCGCCTGAAAAATTAAGAGAAAATCAAGGTTACAGAAAGCAGATCTCGTCCGTCTGGAAGAAATCCACTTCATACCCAGGCAAGCAAAGTTCTAAGACCACTAGCAGGCACTCAATAAATTGAGGAATTCAAGGGATGTCTGGAGACGAAAACTATACATTTTTTTCCTGGTTTTTAATATATAATTAATGAGCCCAGGCACTTAGTGAAAGAACCCCCTCGGGCAATGTGTCATGAAATTTGCTTACCCAATGGGCTAATAAGAATTGAATATTTTTTTTCTAGGCCTGAAAGGGAGGGGCCAGATTATAACGATGTAGCAAAGAGGTGACCAGCTTGTTTTTGTTGATTTGCTCTAACCAGGAAGTAATGAATTTTATCCTCAGATTTTACTTGGTAACAAGGACGCTATTTCTATTTCTTGGTCGCACGAAGAAATTCAAGAGATTCGAACAAGGCGTTACTGCCTTCAGGTAAATTTTGCCTTTTTTTTTAAAGCGAAAGACAGTACAAGTGCAGAATCCATTCCATGTTATTCGTCCTCTTAATGGACCTGTCTCTACGACACTGTCACGCATCTCATAAGTTTGATGAAATTTATCTCTTTTTTTTTTTCTTGCACCTGTGCAGGACAATGGCTTGGAGATTTTCCTTACTACTGGACGGACGTATCTTTTAGCGTTTGATACTAAACAGGTATTACAAGTCCTTTTGCTTATTGGACACTCTAAAGTCTGTATTTCTTGAAACTTGAAAATAATGTAGCGAGCATGCGTATTGTTGATACCAGCTCCCGTCGATGATGACGATGCTTATGGCTCACAATCATGTTGAGATCAGAAGACATTTACTCGCGCAGCCATCCTCATACGGTCAAGAAACTCTAGAGTTAGAGACATCATCGCAGTTAAGAGAGCAACTTAGCTACTTTGAAAGACACCTGGCCTTGGTTGTTCCAAAAGGTGGATAACGCTATCCACAGGATAAATCACTATCCTGCAGATAGACACCAGCAAAGCCAATTGAGTTATCCAGTGGATAGTGATTTATCCAGCGGATAGCGCTGTTTATCCTTCTAACCGCTGCGGCCTGGAAGAAAACATGTAGTCTTGAAATGCACTCGATCGAACACAACACTGTGCGATTGCTTGCACACTTTGTCAACCACTGAATT
>OX421455.1:5558428-5565928 GCA_949126865.1 Montipora capitata
AGGGTCGTTTGCGCATGGGAAGGCGACCAAAAGTAGACGTTTCACATTTTTACGGCAGCATTTTCGCCCAACGTTTTATAAGTCGTCTTTATAAGATACTTGGCAATACAAATTTGGCAGTACTTCTTACCAGGTGGCTCAGTTGAGAGTGCACTGGCCTTTCGAGCGGGCGGTCGCGCGTTCGAACCCAGGCCAGATCAACACTCAGGGTCTTAATATAACTGAGGACTTCTCGGATGAGAACTATAAACCGTTGGCGTCTGGGGGAATTTAAAGAAACCACATACTGTTCGAGAAGAGTAAGGGACGTAGGCCCCGGTGTTGATAACTGCCATTTGTATATACTAAAACAGATGATAGCGTTGAACGTGCACGCTGATTGGCTACTCAAACTCCGGATATCCTTTGCTATTCACCTCCGAGCAATTCGCGCGGAATTTGCGCCCGAAAATGTTGTAATCTTTGCACGAATAAATGAGTTAAAATCATCCTTTTGTGCGATATTATCTCACTGTTTTAGTATATACTACTATAGTATACCCACCACTAGCTATCTCCACTTCGGTGAATAGTTGCTAATTATGTACCAACCTGCTTCAACAAATAAACAAAACAAAACAAAACGAAACAAACAAACAAGCAAAGCTGCGCGAGTCCGGTTTTTATCGTTCAAACTGAGACACTTGTACTTAAGTTCCCAAATGTTTCATAAATCTTTTATAAATGGGGTGAGATCGAACTGCATGCGCGCACCTGGCCACACCCAGGACTATACCTTCTATATTCCTTGAGTGCTTCCCAATACGTTTGCTTTACTAGTGGTTACAAGAAGAGTATGAGCGGCTTCCAGAAAAGGATCCCATGTCTGCTCCATATCACTATGGATGCCATTACTCGAACAGTGGAACCGTGCTGCACTTTCTTGTGCGCCTTCCTCCCTTTACGAAGATGTTCCTTCAATATCAAGGCAAGCAAAGTCTGATAAACTGAACTTAAAGCAATGCCTGTCCAAAATGTAATGTTCTTTACAGAGAACAAGGAGGCATTACCTTACACATATGTACCTAAAGGTCATCTTTGGGTCCTTGCTTTTCGCTTTTTCATCATACTTTCGACATACTTTCGGTGACATTTCACGGATCGTTGAGAACAGAAAACTCACAAAGTGGATCGAAATCACAGAATTAGATATCATAGGGTATTTTTTGATCGGTTAGAAATCCCAGGAAATCCATCTGAGCGATAGCCCTAATATGGCAATGGACCTCCCACGAAAAGAGTAAATTCTGTAAATTTCTCTGACTACAGTAAACACCCGCATATAAGAACAAGTGGATTAAGAACATCAGGCTGAAATTTGGCCAATGAAGCACCATATAAATAAGAACAAATTCATTCTGATAAATAAAACATGTTCTTAATACAAAGGGAAAGGGTATTAGGATAAGGAAACAATACAGTTCAGTAACTTACATCAAATTACTCTGGTGTTCAGGACCATTACAAACTATAAAATCTATTACAAAACAGCATTATATGTTAATTAAACCTCTAGTAATATATAATTTGAAGTAATTCTGAAACCAATTTTAAGAACATTTTAAGAACACTTTCAGGCTGATTTCTCACTAAGCACCCCTGAAATAAGAACACGATCAGCCTTAAACCTGAAAAAAGTGTTCTTATATGCGGGTGTTTACTGTATGCCTGCTACAGTGGACGGCAGTGAAAAAAATACGAACCGTTGACTAAAATTTCGACTCAAGAGTGTTAATTTCAATGAAAAGCAAGTGGTAATCGGGGAAAAAAACGTGCTTTTTAACGAGTGATCTGAAATCTACAAGTCCTGTAATTAATATTAATTATGTACATATCTTACAGGGTACTTAAATCTCTGTTTTTCTAAATGTTCGTAAATTGATTGAAATTGTTTCATTGCACGATTGTATTTTGTAAATGAGTACTACTGTCCTTTGTAGATAAAAGAACGATCCATTGCTTGCCACAGATTGATTCATTGTTGTTTTTTTAACAGATCGTAGTTTTGATATCCCGGATCGAACCTTTCACTCCATGGCAACTACATGGCGCCTTTCGTCCTTTGAATCTGCTACCGATGTCAAAGAACTAATTCCTGAGTTCTTCTTTCTGCCAGAGTTCCTAGAAAATAACGAAGGTTCGTGATGTTTATTCTTTAATTCTCTGGTTCTTGTGGGCAGTAGGAGTAGAAGGCTTAGCAAAACAAAGGATTGAAAGAATGAACACTTTCGTTAATTCCCGAGCGGGAGATTCAAATCTTCGTTAATGACCAGATGGTGACCAAATCGTCTCTTCTGGGGGTGGGGTAAGGGAATAGTTGTCAAAGGGAAAATTTGTTATACGAGGACAGGATTTACCTGGAGACGGAAGGAAAAATTTGTTACATATAGAGAGTGGTGTGAAACGTTTTCTTCTAAACCTAAACAACCATTGTCATTACAAGGATGTACAAAGATCAATGGTTTCCATTTTCAAAACGAGAATCGAAAAGCGCAAAACAATGACCCGAACAAAACCGAGTCATCGTGAATGAAGGAAGTTGCAAATGAAGCGAAATATAAAGGATTTTCTTAGTCTGTTGTGATACTCTGGTAAACTGGATAATGAATTAACCAAGCACATTGCCAGAAAGTAGCCTTCCTGCGATTATTCGTTGCGATTATGAATCACATTCGAGAAATATCGTATTAATATAGTATTGATATTAATGTTAATATTAAATTGGTAGCGTTTCTGTCACTGTGCTATCATCTTTGGAGTATGATAGGGACTTAAATAAAGATCTACGACGCGGTCGTCAACGAGAACGCCACGGAACAACAATAGGGAGCTTAAGCACGCGCGTTTTTGAGACGCGGACGGCAACCGGAAGAGAACATTTCGCCCGCCAGGGAGGTGGTGTCTCCCAGATTTTTATGCGAATCATCTCTTGAGGAGAGAAGATACTTGGCAATGTAAATGTGGTTGTGTGAAAACAAGTTTAAAGAGAAAATAGCTCACTTCCGGTTGTCGTCCGCGTCTCAAAAACGTGCGTGCTTAGAGCGAGTTTCAATTGAGTGCCGTAAAACCAAAACCAAAGTAATTACTTTGGCCAATCAAAAAGGACGGAGACAATCCAGTAAACCAATCAAAACTCGAAGTAATTACACGTAGCCGACACAAGTGCGGGAAAATGTGCACGCGCGAGCCACGATTGGTTTTGGTTTCACTTCTGATTAGTTGAAAAAGTGGCGCGAGAACTTTGAACCAATCACTGAGTGAAGTAATCATAAACCAAAGTAATTATCTAATTATTTTCGACACTCAATTGAAAACCGCTCTAAGCTCCCTAATGTCATTGGTTACGATAATTGTGCTGCACATGCGGCAAGCATTTTAGCACACATTTTTGTTGTATACCGCACAGCAAAAACGTGAAATCACCTAAGTTGACGTTTTCACGACAACGGGAGACAACAAATGTGACTCTAACATTCTCTATTTTTACTCTTAAACCGCTCGTACCAATTTATTATTAGGATACTTGGTCTACGCTGTACGACGTGAAAGAGAAGGAATAATCGCGAAAGACGTGCGACATTGCAAATTTATGTTTTGAGGTGATGTTTTCGTCAACGTCGCCGTCGTAGATCGTTAAGTCCCAAAAATCACATTTCAACCCATGGTCTTTGTCTTGTAGGTTTCAACTTCGGTATTCGTCAAAATGGTAGTCGTGTAATGGATGTTGAAATGCCTCAGTGGGCCAAAGGCAGTACCAGGCTCTTCATCTTAATACACAGACAGGTAAGATGCGCCAGGTAAGATGCGCCTCTAGTTATTCGTCGTCGTCTTCAAAGTCATGATTCAAGTGATAATTAAGTAACTTGGTCAGTTTTCCCATTCTTGTCTCGTTTTGTTCGGTGATGTAAGCCAAGGCTCGATTTCCGCCACTCTCTCGAGTTCGGTCGTCATTTCTCCCCGAGAGAGAGAGAGCGAGAGAGCTGTTCGGGAGAGGAGTGCGGGCTCCTTTCCCGTAACAGCGGCTGGTATTCAAGCCTTGATAAGCTAAGGAGTAATGATACCACACAAGGAGAATAAACGAAAGAGAAATAATCGTCGCACTTATCTGGACAATTTAAGCGATTGTCTCTTTTCGACACCTGAAAAATTCAGGTGGCTCCAACGGGGTTGGGTGAGGCTAAATCGCGTGGGTGGGTGGGTGGTGGGTCGTGGGTCGTGTTTGTTTGAAGATAAAAAAATATATATATTAGCTCCCTCAGTGCTAGGTCCAAATTTGTCTTAGGTCTGTTTCGAGAATTTCCAGTCGTTGATAAAAAAAGGGTTAGGGTTAGGGACCCACGACCCACCCACCCACGCCGATTAGACACTCTCAACGGGATTCAAACCCATGACCTCTGTGAGACCGGTGCAATGCTCTACCAACTGAGCTATGAAGCCACTCAGTTCAATGGGAGCAGGTCAATTTTATGGGTTAATGTGTCCCTGTGGAAGGACTCGATATTCAACTTGTCGTTTCGGGCTTAATTGTTGATAATTAAGTGATTTTAAAGTAGTCTTTTGGTGAGACGCATTCAATTGGATCTTTGATCTTTTTTTTGTCTCTTCAATCGAAATTTACCGCAAATTCCTGGTTTTTGCACTCTTTGTCCTCGTTCATGTGTTTTTTTTTCGAAACAAACAATGACAGCGTTTGCAAAAGAATAGAGTTTTATTCCCAAAGCTCTAATTAGGGACACCAATATTGCCTCCGTATCTATCCATCCATCTACATCGCTATTAAAATAGAGCAGACCACTTATTTCAAGGCTTCCCAAGCGTCGCAAATGGTGACTCTTCTTCTATTGCCAGGCTCTAGAATCGGATTACGTATCTCAGCATCTAAATCAGTGGATTGACCTTGTCTTCGGCTACAAGCAAAGAGGACGCGAAGCTGTGGACGCCATAAATGTGTTCCACCCCGCGGTAAGGTTGCAGTTCGAGTTCGTCGACTTTTATCAGTTGTTGTTGGTAGGGTATCTTGATACCGAGGCAGCGTGTTCCATTGGCTCAGCGCCTGGTTTGCTTGCGGATGCACTGGGATCAAGTCCAGTTCTTACCACCAACAGAAAAGCCTTAAATAACAATGACCATAACCAGGTTTTCTGAGCCCGCGAGACTGAGCACCCCCAGCAAACCATTGTTTTAACGAAAACCGCTGGTCAGCAACCTACCAATACACCTTATTCCAAAATGGCCGACATTTTAGTCTTCTTTTGTTTCCCTGCAAATTGGCCCTTTTGGCCTCGCTTTCAAACGTAAAATTTAAAAGAATATTTAACCTTGAACTAGGCCAAAAGGACCAATAGACCACTTTCGATATATTGAAATTCAGCTTGGCAGCGAGGCCTAGAGGACGCAAACAAAGGAAACTGAATGGACATGTTTATTCATTTCTTTTGTTTTTTGTCCTCTAAGCCTCACTATCAAGCTGAATTTTAATATATCGAAAGTGGTCGATTTGCAATCAAACAAAAGAATAATAAAATGGCGGCCATAATAGGAGTAAGGTGTATTGCATTTGTCTTCGGCTGTCCTGAATTCAACCACTGTCCTCTTTAATTAAGTTTTCTTAACTTTGTTATCTTCATTTGAATTATTTTCAATGCGCGACCCAATAAGCTTTAAGCTTCAAATTGCGCCATTTCTAAAGTCGTTCTGCGAGCTGATTATAATAAAGAAATGTGGAGAATTTGAAGCTGAACAATAAGTTATCTAATGAGGGGTAGAAATTGTGTGGGTCGATTGCTCGCTCTTCGCCCACTCATTCCTTTGCTAGTTCATGTACTCACGCACGCACGCACGCATACACACAAGCGCGCACGCGCCCACTCACTCTCGCACTCGCTTACGCACTCACTGAATGTTTATCTTTATGTCAGACTTATTTCGGCGTGGATGTAAACGCCATCACAGACCACGTCCGACAGAAAGCGCTCAAGACCATGATAGAGACATACGGTCAAACGCCTCAACAACTGTTCAATTTCCCTCACAGTCCTCGCCCACAGCGCAAACCACAAACAACCGTGACGCAGCCAAGTGAGTTACCCTCACTGACAAGTATGAACGCTCTTAAGTTCTTGGAAACTGACCCGGCGTTTGGCGGCATCTTCAGCGGCCGTTTGACAACGTCGATTTCCTCTGATACAGGAACTATTGCCACCAGCAACACTGGAACGATATCAGGTAAGAAAAGGACCTTCGCTGCAAACGATTGTAATAGCTCTTCCACTCCTAGTTATTTCAGCATTACACAAAGACTTAGAATAGGTGTTTTTATCGATGTCAACAAAAAAGAATATAATACCATGCCAGAGACCATATTGGCGGACTTAAGTATTCACAATTGTCATGCTTGTTTTCTTCACTTCAGAGCTTCCATCACCCGTGAGCACTGTGGAGGGTCTAAAATGGGGTCACTATGTGGGCTCCCCTGCCTTAGGAGCCCCAGCTGTGGGATTCACTCAAACTCTCAACTCGTCAGTACAGTCGCTCATCTGTCTAAACAACAACAGTATATTTGCGCTTAGTCACAATTCTACGTTAATGACCGTTCACCAGGAAAAGCCTGATGAAAAGGAGGTCCAGTTATTGTGGACAGCGGCGTTAAGCTGGGGATACTTGGATGGATGTATACGCATGCGCACCTCGCCTGAAAGCGCCCCAGTCTGTCTCATGGAGAACCACACGCCAGATAAGGTAAGAGCAACGTATCCCCTAAAGTGTAAGGCAGGAGAGAAGATAAAACATTTTAATCCGGCTCTCTTGACATTTCCCTTCTATGGTGGAAGGTAAAGGTAAAGTCTTCTTACGAGCCAAGTGGCCCATTAGGCCGCAGCTTATCCCGGTTCCTGTAGCATGAAGCGACAAGGAGTATTTCTACTCCCCCGTGGATGGGATGCCAGTCCACCGGCGAAAACGCCGGGGGTAACCCTGCGATACCCATTTATGCACCTGGGTGGAGAGAGGCACCGTGAGAGTGAAGTGTCTTGCCCAAGAACACAACACAATGTCCCCGGGAAGGACCCGAACCCGGACCACTCGATCCGGAGTCGAGGGCACTAACCATGAGGCCACCCTAAAGAGGATAGGAAGAAACTTTAATTTAAGTGTCTAATCGTTTTAGCGCTGGAGCACTAATTTGGGGACACTGTAAAGTGAAATCAACAATTAACTCAAATCAAGTGAAATGTTAGTTTTTGAGGAGAGGGGAAAACCGGAGACCCGGAGAAAACCTCTCGGTGCAGAGTAGAGAACCAACAAACTCAACCCACATACGACGCCGAGTCAGAGAATCGAACCCGGGCCACATTGGTGGGAGACGAGTGCGCCATCCCTCCGTTCTAGAGATGCACTCTAGAGATGGAGGGGGTGAGATCTCTGTTGTCTGAACTTACTTCCATCGATCGGTTTTTAGCAACT
>OX421455.1:5570928-5588428 GCA_949126865.1 Montipora capitata
TCAGCTATCATTTTGAGTCCCTAGGATGTCTTTTTTTTATTCGTGTATGTTATAGCCAGTACTTTTAAGTTTGGGCTTAAGATCTGATATTTTTCTACTATTCATATTATGTTTCGGCCAGGATGTTTACAAAGTTTATATTCACAATATCGGGTGTTTTAGTTTTTTAGTACAAGATCGCCTCACCCAAATTAGAAAAAAGAAATAGACAACGGTACTGTTGATATACGTAAATTTACTAAAAAATAATTAATTTATGCCAACGAAACAGAGATTGTGTACAAGAAATGTAATATAAAGGAATTAAAGTGAGGTTTTTATAACACTTTTTAGATTTTTTCTTTGGTAGTTAATATAAAAAGGAATTTCAGAAGTGATCAACCAAACCCGCGAGATCATGAAGTATGAAATTATGTATTTAGGTACTGATTTTAAGGCAGCCTTACGACTGGTCAACTTTGGTCACGTGCTCTAAGCATTCCCATGCATGAAATGGTGACTAATGTGGGGAAAATTGATTGGATTAAAGATTCCCCCTTCATCCCTTATTCCATGCTCGTTCCATTCCAACCACGATAATACGACTGTCTGTAAATTCAGTACATTTTATGTCCCACACCAGGAGTCCCTTTGCCCAACTATCGGCGTTTTGTGCGCTATACGGCATTTATTCCATGGTTTTTCTCAATTATGTTTTATTTGTCGTTGCACCCGCTGCTGTCATTGTATTTCAGACAATACACCTTTTCAATCGTTTTAGCATGTTCATATTGAAAATGTTGTACTGTTGGTTCTAGTTAACGACCATTGAGAGGCTCTAGTGGAGATATAGTGTGCTACACATTATATAATAAACGTACAAAAGAGCCCATTAAATTAATTTCTCATCTGCGTTAAATGTCTTTTAAAAATGTAAACCTTGATGAATTTGAAGCATTTGCTTGACGAACAGTCTCCGGCGCTTTAATAGTTTTTTCGAACACTTGAAATTTGCGTCCTTTTTGTTTTAGTATATATGTAACGATTGTTTGTGTTATTGAATGAAAAGCTAAGTGTCGCCTTGATACAGGCAACATGATTATGTGGCTAGAATACACTCAACAGATTTCATCAGGACGAAAATGTCTGCGCATATTGTTCTTCATATCACATGCAGCCCTCTTCGTCACTAAATTCGAGACATCTGCTGTGCAACTTGATTCTCCATGTGGAACTCTCACGTGGGACTTTAGTCACCGCTCTTGATCGAATCAGGCCTGGTGTCGGACACCCGCCATCCGATGCAGATCGGGGTCTGTCAAAATCGTAATTCTGAAGACCACCCTTTCCTCTGCCTGGCTTATTAAAGTGGTGACCTGTTTTGAAAAGCTTAATCTGCGAACCTCCATCAATTGAGCTCCTAGTCGTTTTGCTCGAACGCCCTCTCGATGGTATCTTGGGGAGTCTTGTGCTCGGTGGATTTTGTAGAGAGTGTCTTCTTGACCTTGACTGGTTTGAAGACGGAGCAAGCATGTTGCCATCAGATTTCACTCTCCGTAACTTGGGACGTTCTACTGTGGTTTCTTTGTCCATGGCGCCAGAGTGCTTTTTGTGTGAGTTTTCAAGATTTTGTTGTGTACCTTCGCTTGACCTTACCATTCCAGTGTATCTGGTTCCTGACGCTTCTTCCCTCCCTTTGGCGATCGTTAACGTGGAGAGGTGACTGAGAACTTGTTCGTGTTTTGTTTTAAAGGAACAAACCAGGTCTTTCAGTTTTTGCTCCCTATCCATCATTTTTTAAGGCTTTCGTCCCATGTCTGATTTGTGAGTTTCTCATGTGGGTTATGTCAAGGTCCTCCTTTTCACGTTTTATTTGCGTGCTCATGACATAGCTGTAGATTTTGAGGCTTAACGAATAACAAAAGAAGGTCATATTGAGTCCGGTGGGTATTCTTTATTTCGATAATCAGGGATTTGTCGAGTTTAGCATAACCATTCAACTTTCTTCGTTCGTTATCAAACTTCAACCGCAGATCTTAATCCCAGTCAACACGTGAAGCTACGTGACTGCTAACGCAACGTCACTTAACGAATCCAATCAACGTATCAACAGTGTTGTGGTTATTCTCAATCGTTGCAAATAGATTCTGTTTACTAGTCGTAATCTCGGATTATTGAAGTGCGTTGGACAGTCGCTTTATAGCCTGTGTTTCCGTAGGGTTCCAAGCTAGAAGAAAACTAAGCATGTGACAAAAAGAGACTCATCAGATCGAGATCAGTACGCGTGCGAGAATCCCGGCTATTTTGGTATCCCTTACAGATAAAAATCTAGACTCCTTTTGGCAAAACCACACAATCACCCAATCTGAACTAAATTAGGACGCGTTCTCCTTCGACCGAACGCAATTGCATTGTGTCTTTTTCCTTACGGTTTCTCAGAAGACGTGTTTGTATACATTGGACTTTGGTTTTAGGAAATTTTAATTGTACGGTAGCTTCAAAAGTTTACAACTCAAAGACCAAACGTTTCGGCACTCCTGTCTAGTGTCTTCATCCGGTTTGATCCAAAGTTATCGCATGAGTCCTTTTATACGCTCACCAGTTTGCTAAAATGCGTTTTTTCTTTTCTGTGGTTGCGCATTGTCTAATGTGACTGTTTATTTAATAGAGTAGCCTAAATGTCATGATGGAACAGCTTACCTAGAGACATTATTAAAATACTTTTTATTATTAAAAACTGGATCATTGGATAATGCAATTCGAGAGTTTTGATTGGCTAAGCCATCATGGGTTATGAGCCATTATACCATGATCTACTAAACACGGCAAGCATATGCGTGATTTTTTTGGGCCTTTTTATTTTTATTGTAGTCTAGTTTTCTATATTTTGGGGACGTTTTTAATAAAACAATTATTCCACTCGCGCTTGTTGGATATGAGATAATTATAGCCAACTCGGCGCTACGCGCCTCGTTCGCTATCTATCATCTCATATCCAACGCGCGCTCATGGAATAATTGTTAAATATTTTGGATGGCGATAATTTTCATTTCGTTGAAGTAGTTTATCCTAAGTATCGCCGTGTAATTATACTTTTCTGCCTGAACGTGCTAAAGTGGCAGTTATTAGATAGTTTAAGTTTAATTTAGATCATACTTTGTAATAAGCGAGTTTAGAGTTTCAAAAAACGGGCGCGCGTCGGGACAAAAGCAAGCATTTATTTAAAAAAATAAGAAATTTCTAATGCAAATTCTTGCAGCTATTTATCATATCAAAAAAGACAATTGTATGCTTGTTTTTATCACGACGCGCACAGTCGTTTCTTGGTTTATTAGATTTGTATATTCATTTAGGTTTTGGGGTGTTTTTTAATATTGTGGGGGTTTGGGTTAGGTGTTAGCACCTGCATAGTGTACAAATAAATAAATAAATAAATAAATAAATAAACAAACAAATGTTCAACACAGAATGTGCGTTCTTTGTTCTCCAGTTTACTCAGTGCGCATGTGTGAGAGACTGGAAGAAAAATTGCGAAGAAAAACAAGATGAATGCAAACCTCAGACAATTGTATCCTCGTTCCTCTTTTTCAAAGCAAGAGACACTGGTTGTTTTTTACAAGCAAGAACGGTTTTTTTACAGCCCGCCGGAGAGGCCATGCGATTGATCGACATAACGAGGGGGGAAATGGTTCAATAAGAATGCGTCTTTCGGTTTAAAAGGGAGAGCACACTTTTCGAAGGCCTTCAAGTGGATAGTGTGTGTGGGTTTTGTTAGGGTCTTAGTTCGGATTTAACTGAGAACATGTTAAAAATGGGGCTCCATACAAGATTTACTGAACAATTGAAAACATTTAAACTCGCAATGTTTCAGGGTATTTTTTGCACTAATGTTGAACAGAACTGGATGGGGATATAGCGATCTCAGGTTGAGTTGTCATACAGTAAAATTAGCACTGTAGCTATATGAAACGTTTTACTTTAATTGAATCTCGTTAGATGTCAAGGGAATGTGTTTTATCCATTACGTAGAGCATTTAATTTAATTTTTTAAACGTTAAGCAATCCATCACATTTATTTAATATTATTTATCATTTATTATAAACAGCATTAATATCAAGTTCTCGTCCAGTTTACTAGATAGTCAGTGGCTTCATGAAGATATCGAAAGGTCGTGAATTGTGTCGTTTTCTGTTGTCTACTTTTCTAAACTGTTAATCAGAGTCGTAATTTACTTCTCATTTCCTTGATTTGTATGGAATTTTATAGTAGTTTTCAATTCTGTCTGCAATTGCTTCCTTTATAAAATCTCAGACTCCTTTTCCATCGTTCGGCATCTCATTTTATGCCGTTTTTTCTGCACCGTTTTCATCAAAGTTCTCCGAGTGAGCTGTCTCCCCACTTCCTGTGGTCCAGGTATTCACACGGACAGGAAGCGTAGCTGAGCTTCGTCGCGTTGGATCCCACCTACAATCAGAAGTTGGTCGACTCAAAAGCTCTGTTCTATATTCCTCGTCTTGATCAAATTGATCTGAAGTATAGTTTTCGTCCATTTGCTTCAGCAAATGTTTGAAAGCACCGTAAGCTTTCGACAAGCCTGAAACCCTCTTGCTGGTATTGTATAATTTCTTCTCTTGAACATTTTCAACGTGAGATATCCAAGAGTTGCCTTCCAAACGAATCCTATCGTTGTTGTTGGTCGCCTGATATTCAAGTTTTACGCTCGCTCTGGATCTTATCCTCGCAGAGCCAGTTGCGCTTCCACCGGGAGTGACTGAATTAGATTTGTTTTGGTTTGTTGAGGCAGCCTTGACTTTATTATTATCTGAACTTTCTGGTGTATTCTTAACTTGAAAAGAAACTGATTTGCTATGTTTTACTTTGTTAGAACCTTTGGTTTGCTTTTTTAATGCCCGAACTCCCGTTTCCACTCTTCGAGTAGCGGGAATGCGTACGTCCTCGTAGCTACTCACCCGAATCAATCGGGCCTTTTGTCTGTTCTGTTTCTTGTTTGCAGTTGTCTTTGAAGATTGACTTTTCTTGCGATTCACTTTTGCCTTCTCGTCCTCGTTGAGATTGTTTCCCTCGCAAGGATCTTCATCTTCATCGTAAACGTCATCATCGTTTACTTCTCTGAACGCGCGTCTTCGGCAACACTCACATCTTTTCAATACGTTAACGTTGATCGAGGGCAATTCCTTTGTCCCTTTGTGTTCTCTCACATTTCGGTCGATATAATTGTTTTTCCCTTCTGCCGTAGGACTTACTAGCAAGCCTGAGCTTAGAGATGGCAAAGATGATGTGGTATTTAAGTCTCTCCCAGTTTCAGACAACTCCCTGCTCTTTTCGTCTATAGTTTTCTTCAAATGAGCGATGGCTGCGAGCTCTTTGTAGAGTTGATTTTTCTCGATGTACGATTCTTTTAAGTAGGTACTCCGTTCCTTTTCCACCTGTTGCTTTATCAAAGCAATTCGTCGGCCGGTCTGACGGAAAATTCGGAAAACATCGTCACTCATAGACGTTCTTCGATTTAAGTTTGCATTTTTCTGGAGTTGGAGAAAAGCGGCCGAATTTATAATGGCGCTGCCTGAATTCGTAAACGCCATTCCCAAGGTCCAGTTACTGTATTATGAAAATTGATATCAATGGTATTTCACTTTTCAGAACACCATAGTTCATACCAGTCCCTATTTGCCGGAAAAATCGTGAAATGGGGGATCCTTCTGGACTGTGAACTGTTGTCAAAACTCGAACAAAACGGCGAAGTTTCAATTCGAAGAAACGACAGCTTGCCTTTTACCGCTTGCAACACATTAAGGCAAAATCAAAGAAGATGCAGGTGGCAAGAATTATCTCTTTTTCTTGTGCTTCTTGAAAATTCCAAAGCCAAGTACGCTACTGTACAGACAAGTGTTTCCTTCGAGCACGGTTTTCTGTTTGTGAAAGAGTGCACTATAAGACTACAATTTACAATGAAACAGCTCTAATTATTCCCAAGAGAATAACAGATCTCTGTGAAAAAAGTTTAATTGGGTTTAAGATGGTTTAAAGTGCTTTTTTTAAAGAGAAGTTGTATTAGCATTTGACGCAGGTTTCTTTTGTGTCCTAAAGCTCTTTGCTAACGGTGAAATGTATGGTTACCTTAGCAACAGATTAATTGTTCGAGCGCTTGAGTACATGGGATTTATCAGTTTATTTAACGTTTTTGTATACCTTTGCCACCAACTGAATAAAGTAAAACGTGATGTTTGAACGTGCAAAAAATGGTTTCAACTTACCTTTCCGAAATACGTAAAGACTCGCTGGTTAAAACACGGCATTTACTCGATTAAAGGCTTTGATTTGTTTTCCTATAGCGGATGCCGGAGGGCTTGTTCCAGGGCGGCCCTCAATTAAATGGAACAAACATGTCCGTTCCAGAATGTTCAACTCTTGATTTCGTGCCTCATTAATATGTTTCAAAGAGTGTTTAAGCCGTGTTTTTTTTAAAGGAAAGTACTCGTAATTTTCACAGATATGACATTTCATATATATATAATTCAACTGCGGAATGGACGTGAAATCAAAGTTAGACACAACTTACAGTGCAACGCGCCTTACCGTGGCCACCCAACAAACTTTCACATTTGACAACTACGTGAAAATACGTCAACTCAACAACACATGCAACGGTGTTCAACTTACAACCGTACGAACTTTGCAAGGAGGAGTGACTGTCAATCAAATTCGCGGATAATTAAAAAAACGGCCACGGTAAGGCGCGTCGCACTGTAAGCAGTTGTGCTCCCTTGAAAACAATTTTGCCTGTGTTCCCTTGTTCCTGAAATTACTTGTAAACTTGTTCTCAGCTTTTTGATACCTAAAATAAAAAATAGTTTAGGTTCCCTTGCGTGTTCCCTAAGATATGTTGTCTTTGTCCCCCTATTAGCCAAGTTCTCGTGTTCCCCAAAACCCCTGGGAGGTCCTCTCAGAATGGCAGAGCAAGTGCAGTCAAGTGCAGCGCAATCGTCGCGTGATTACGGGTTCGAATCCCGTTCAAGCCTGCGGCCCCGTTTCTCGAAAGTCCCGAAACTTTTCGGGGCATTTTCGGGTGTCAAAATTCCTTTTGTATCTCAAGAACCGAGAGGATTTAAGTCGTCAAACTTCACAGACATGTTTCTTTTAGTTACCTTGAAAACATCTTAAAAGATCGGCTTCCCAAAACAAGCGGTTGGTAGTTTCACAAATGGCTTTTCGGGTCCGGAAAGTTTCCGGGACTTTCGAGAAACGGGTCCCTGGTGTTTCTCAGGCCAGGTGATTGCAACTGTTCAAGTTGCTTTGTTCAACTGCGATGACCTTTTTCAACTTTTGTTTTAGAAGTGCCTTTGTTTCTCGGTTGAGAATGCGGGGATGGCGCAGTGGTGAGAGCACTCGCCTCACACCAATGTGGCCCGGGTTCGATTCCCAGACTCGGCGTTTTATGTGGGTTGAGTTTGTTGGTTCTCTACTCTGCACCGAGAAGTTTTTCTCCGGGTACTCCGGTTTTCCCCTCGCCTCAAAAACCAGCATTTAACTTAGCGTTAATTTTTAATTTCAGTTTACAGTGTCCCCAATTAGTGTTCCAGCGCTAGAACGACTAGACATTGTTATTATGGGCCCTTTTTTCTCGCGCTTAAAAGTACTTTTCATTTTATCATAGCGGCTACCGCCTTAAATCGAGTAAATGGAGAGATTTCTCTCGCGTTTACATGAAGTGGCAAACGACTTATATTAGTGCACATACATGGAATAGTTTACCATTTTCTACTAAATTTAATTTGCACACTCTGTCCAGCAATTCTCGGTTTTCACATGACGTCACGACCGCCATGTTGGTGCCCCTAAACAAAGAAAAGGCGGCCATGTTGGTGCCCCGACCAAATCCTCCGGGAATTTAACTCTATTATTATGCAAACGCTTCCTTTTGTTCTCGTTGAAAAACATGGCTGTTGATTACGTGAGTGAAAACCAGCAATAGGCCTTTTGCAACAAACGATCACATGGTACAAAATCCGCCATGCTGGAGGGTAAGTTCATTATTATTCCCCCACTGGGACATTAAAACAAAGGCAAGTCAAGCTTGACTGGTTCAGGTCTCTTTGTTTTAATGTCCCAGTGGGGGAATAATAATGAGCTTGCCCTCCAGCATGGCGTATTTTGTACCATGTGATCGTTTGTTGCAAAAGGCCTATTTAAATTACTAATAAAAAAAATGTAAATTACAGTGCATGTGAATGTAAGAAATATATGTTATAGTTTCGTTTGTTTTTGTTCTTTTGGGTGAATTTTTATCTTAAACTGTAATCTTTTATCTAGTAGGTTTTTACTTAATTTAACTCTATTATATTTTATGTAGTAACTTAGTTGCAACTTATTGGTCGAGGTTTTTTTACATGAGCCCCTGGCTCGGGAGATTGGGCGACCACTCCCCTCGTTATCTACAATACACAAAATTACTTACTTACAAGCCGTTGCTTATCATATAAGTATGAAAATTCTCATATTGGTAAACGCGTTGCTACATCTCTCGATTCCCGTACCGTTTGCACCATTATTCGCGGAGTAATCCGGTTAGAGCCACCTGAATCTTTCAGGTGTCTATTAGAAACAATTGCTTGAATTGTCCAAATAAGCGCGAGGATCATTTCTCCATGTCTTCCGTCTATAGCCCGCACCTCAAATATCTACATTTCATTTAGTTTGATTAGCATTTGATGATGAACTTTAAGTGTCAACTCTTCTTGTGCTGAGGTACTAACTGGGGACACTATACATAGGCACTATACATAGGACACGATGGCATAGGCACTATACATAGGACACGATGGCATAGGCACTATACATAGGACACTATGGCATAGGCACTACACATAGCACACTATGGTATAGACATTATACATAGGCACTATTCATAGGCACTAAATAGGACATTATGGCATAGGCACTATACATAGGGCACTATAGTATAGGCACTATACATAGGACATTATGGCATAGGCACTATACATAGCACAATATGGCCTAGGCATTATACATAGGACACTATAGCATAGGCACTATACAGACGACACTATGGCATAGGCACTATACATAGGACACTATGCCATATGCACTATACATAGCACACTATGGCATAAACATTATACATAGGATACTATAGCATAGCACTATACATAGGACACTATGGCATAGGCACTATACATTGGCACTGTACATAGGACACTATGGCATAGTCACTATGCATAGGCACTATACATAGGACACTATGGTATAGGCATTATACATAGGTACTATACATCGGACACTATGGCATAGGCACTATACATGACTATACAGTCTAATGAATTAACTCAAATCAATTCAAACGTTGGAGGAAAACCGGAGTACCCGGAGAAAAACCTCTAGGGACCGGGTAAAACAAGAAAGCGATCAAACTCAACCCATATGTGACGCCGAGTGTTAAGCCTAGTTTTCATATGTCGGGAAAATCCCAGACGATAGGGGATTTCGCAGTTTCCCAGATACTTGTCCCAGATTCTCCCGATAGTGGCTTTGGCGGAAAATGGGAAGTGCGCCAAAAAAATGAAACCTGCAATGTAGAAAATTGGTAACGAGTTAAAGCCATCTCCGACAGTACAAATTTGAGTTTTCATATGTAGGGAATGATCGCCGACTATCGCAAAAATCTGGAACGCGTCGCGAAAATAGAAACGCTTCCTATTTTCCCGATTCGTGCCCGACCATCCCAGATATGATTATCGGGGATGTCTACGATTTATGGTTTTCATTAGTCTGGGACGGTCGGAAAACTGCGAAATCCCTGATGGTCTGGGATTTTCCCGACATATGAAAACTAGACTTAAAATCGAACCCGGGTCACATTGGTGGGAGGCGAGTGATTTCACCACTGCGCCAGCCTGGTAATTTAATCAAACCATCGTTGAATAATTTGGTAGCTTGGTTATTTAATATAAAACCATTTTCACAAGAAATAAAACCTTTGTTAACTAATTTGGTAGTTTGGTTATTTAACATAAACTCATTTTTAAAAGAAATGGTTTTTTAACACAATCGCTCTGATTAAACCAAATCTTACCTGTCTGGATCATTTACAAATCACGCTTGCGTGACGAATCTTGCTTTCGTTGGCTGTTTGATAAAACCAACGAATCTTGTCTTCGCTGGTTATTTGGTACTCATTGTTCAGTGTACACGGAGGTTACGCATGCGCATTTGCTATTTTAAAGCTCAAGGGTCAGCCGCACGCATGGAAAGTTGATGCATGCGCGTTTGCTAATAGCTGATCGTCTACCCGGGACTATGTATCGTACGTGACCCTTTACATCAAACAAACATGGCGGATATGCGGGAAGTGAGCTGTAGTCAACTTTTACTGTGACGTCTTCTTGGATTACAATATGGCAAGCTGATTAATATTTCAAATGCTAAAGCTCGCGTGAGAATGGGTAATCATCAACTAAAGAAATATTTCTGCTGTTGGTTAACAGCGGGTGTGGTGTGTTAACAATTACTAGTATGACTTTGTTATTTGAGGAGCTTGTTCATGTGAAACATTGGTTCACAGAAAAATTGTTGCTGCTGCTGATCTCCATCATTAAAGCCACAATTCTTCTTAAGGTAAGACGTTTTCTTTTTGGGTGAGTATGTGTCTGTTCTTGGTTTGCAGAACTTTCAGTCAATTAAGATCGGCCTGTTTCGTTGTTTTGGTTGGTTTTTGAACCATCCGGTCAGGAATGACAACGCTTGAAGAAGGTATAGGTAGGAATACTGATTTGGATAAATGAGAATATACACTTTAGTTACATACTATTTTCAACCAATACAGACAATATAGGGCGGTATGCAATTGAGTGTCGTGAAACCAATACCAAAGTAATTACTCCGACCAATCACAGTAGGTGCAGGTGCAATGAGCCAATAAAAATTCGTATCAATTCCATGTACCTTGCTAAATTATAAATAGAGGAACAGTGACCTTAAATGCTTGTTTGTCTTGGCCATATTTTGTAGCCCTATCATTTTAAAATGGTCTCCCTGGATCCAGGATGGGGTTACCAATTATATTCCGTAATTATTCAGTGGACCTTTTGACATGTCAAAGCTGACGTGTTTCAGTCATGTCGGTAGGAAATTGAAAGAACTGTAGTCTTAGCATTTGGCATAGGTGCGTTAAGATGACAAGACACACCATTAACCACTTTGGAGCGAGTTTCAATCGATTGTCGTAAAACCAAAACCAAAGTAATTACTTTGGCCAATCAAAGAGGACGGAGGCAATCCAGTAAACCAATCAAAACTCGAAGTAATTAGACGTAGCCGACACAAAGCGCGGGAAAATGTGTACGCGCGAGCCCCACGATTGGTTTTGGTTTCACTTCTGATTGGTTGAAAAAGTGGCGCGAGAACCTTGAACCAATCATTGAGTTAAGTAATCATAAACCAAAGCAATTCGCTAATTACTTTCGACACTCAATCGAAAACCGTTCTATTTTCATGGTGTTGACGACAATTTTAATTGATAGATAGCCGGATCGGTGATTGAACAGTGGTTATCCGCATATGATTAGCTGAACTCATGATCGAACATGTGATCAAGGTGGACTTGTAAACCTTTTTTTCGGCATTAGGTTTCATTGCTCGAACAGTTTTTAATCTTGTCTCCAGAGCGTGCTCAGCACAGTCCTAAACAGTCAGTTTTTGCTTTGTTTGCCTACCGAGTGAGGTTTTACCCTTCAGGTACGATTCTGTTTGTGTATGTTCTTTTTCCTCTCTGTCACAGTTATTTCTATGTGATCTTTTAGGATAAGACAAAGAGTCGATTGTGACACGCCCCAAATATGATCGGAATGTAGTGCGAAATATTGTATGTTTTTACAATGTTCTTCCCCTTCACTTCTTAACAGCAACCCACAAATCTGTTGTGTACTGCAAAGATGGCAAGCAAATACTATGATGAAGTGGACTTGAACGAGCCAGGATTAATTTACATCATTCAGGAAGCCAGCTTAGACTATTTCAAAGTTGGTGTGTCGACCAATGATAATACTCTTCGCCAAAGGCTACTAAACCTGCAGTCTGGGAACTGGAGGAAGCTCACTGTTAGACAGACATATAAAGTATCAAACATGAATCTTGCTGAAAAGAACGCTCATTATACTTTGAGGGACGTACAAGTTCGTGAGGGAGGAGGTCAAGAATGGTTTCACAGTGATTTCCGAACCATTAACGCCGCAGTAGCAGCTGCCGCAAGGAAATATCCTTGCTAAAGGATGAGGAAGTGCTTCGACCTCGTAAAAAAACATTACACGAATGATCTTGAAATAAATGTTGGAAAACGTAGTCCGAGTCTTCTTGCACGATGTCGCCAGTTTTCAAGGGTAAAAATATTTGCTTATTTCTAATTTTAGTGCGAAAAACCGTCACTGCTTAAAAACCAAAAATTCGTCGCCCGTAGCATTACCGCCCTGACCTTATTGTGATCATTCGCAATTTTGATAACTACAGGAAACATGTTTTACATTTTTGGCAGCATTTCAGATTAATTGAAGGAAGAAACAAATGTTCTAATAATCAAAGATAAGAACTAAAGCATAGCACAACTCAGTCAGTCAGATAAGGTGGATTGAACACTCGAATTCAAATGTGTTGTAAAACTACGGCGGAGGCAGTTATGTTTGATATCAAAGGAATCGATGGTTGTTGCGTGTGCTTGCAAATTTTCATGGTTGCAATTTCGATTGTTGTTTTTGTACTTCTTTATTTTTTTTCTCTATGTACCGGCACCATATTTACAAATTGGCAACGATTTGTGTAACGATTTCTTGGCTTGCACCTCTTCGCCTCGTCTTCGTTATCAGTTATCATGTCTCATCTTACGTTTATACTCAGCAAAACCGTGACTGAGTTTCCGGATTCGTAAATGTCACTGGCAAACAGCTTACTAGGATTCGTCAGGTGTTTACACCGCAGATTATTCGGAGTCCCAACGCAGTTTACATTAGGCTATGGATCCGGACATTGGCAAGAAAATCTAGGACGAAAATAGCAAGAAACGTTCGGATATCAAAGTGAGGTAGGGTAAGGGTAAGGAAATTTTATTTATACTCGGGTTGATGAGGCTTGCTTGGCCGCCGGTTAGCAGTAGATGCTAATATGCCGAGAAAATAAGCTAGAAACAATACCAAAAATATGCAATACGGGATTAATAAAATGATTAGTAAAAAATCAAATAATATAACTATATAATTATGATCTTCAAATTAGTAAAATCTTGAACTTAAGTTTATAACAAGTCTTGTTCAACAGTAATATATGTTACAACTGTATCTGTTTAATAGCATTCTTGAACTCCTTGAGGTCAAAAACAGAAATTAATTACTTCTCTGTTTAGGTATTTTCTATCAGGTTTTCTGAATTTGCAATCACGACTGCTTTTACAGATATTTAATCAAAACAGTGAAACAGTTCTTGATATAAAGTTGAAGACAAGTGTTAATTGAGCCGGCTCACTCCTGATTAAAATATGCAACGAATCGCTGTTAATTAAGTGTCGACTTTGTTGGATAACTAGTAGATAGTTCAGTTTTAGTTGGTTGTCAAACAATCTATTGCGACCAAAAGTATGATGCCTTGACGACTGGCCAAAGAGGAAAAACTGAGGCAATCAGTGCTGGTAAGGATTTCTGACTCTCCATGGAATTCATCAAACAGGCATTTTTACGACGGATATTTTAACTGCAACCTGACAAAGCTGGTTGAGGGTGAGTGAATTTTTTTCCTTGATGCTCTGGACACGCGCAGTAGAACTCAAGACCTCATTTGCCAGGTTTTCACAAGGGCACGTTTCAAATCTCACCCTTTAGCCTTGACTTCAATAAGGTACTAGTGATGAATTACAGTGACTCACGGTCACGACTGATCGTTGAATTAAAATATGATGACCTTGAAATAATAAATAATGCAAGAAAAGTCAGGTATTCTGATGAAAAAATCATTATCTGTGTAACTGTAATATTTTGTGTGGTATATTTTGCCAAATTACTCAAGACTAGTGCAATATATTGCACAGGCCTGAAACTTCATAACGGAGCCCGAAGGGCACCATAGTCATAGGAACCCATGAGTTGCTTTTCTCATGCTAATCATGGACAGCGATACTGCTCGTGGGAGCGTAAGCACGACGAAGTTGCCTAATAATTTAATAATATTCTAATAATAATAATAACAACAACAACAATAATAATAATAATAATAATAATAATAATAATTAAAACGCCCAACATGGCGTACATCTTTAATATTAATATTGGACATCCATATTATGGTCAATTGACACATGTCAAAACAAGGTATCACCTGACCATATCGTGGGCTCACGTTTAGAGCTCATCGAGGTCAGCTGTTTTTTTAAAGTTGGATTCAAGCCAGGCTAACTTCCTGTAAGAATAAATAACCCGGGAACTCCGCTTTTAGGCTTGGCTAAACCTATATATTATGTTGTTTCTTTACTAGTCTTCTATAATATCGCAATCTCTTGAGAGTACATGTATATTGTTTGTACCCACTACCACTCTGTTTAGAATTTGTCGCTCCCAATTGAACCGTAAATTTCTTATGGTATAACTGCCCGAGGCCAAGCTGCCCATTCGCATTTGAAAAAAATTAACCTTTCACACATGTGTAATCGCCTAGCCTACTTTTCTGACATTAGAGTACGTGCCATCCCACTTTATGTCATTTCTCGTATCCTAACCCTAAACTTGCTTTGCTATAAGCCATCTGCTATTTTAATGCATGATGTTGCTATTGCGCTTCTCCCAATATTGCTGAACATCCGTCCTAACCAGGCCCATCTTTACCAGATCTTCAACTGCGGGTCCTTTTTTACGTCCAAAGATCTAGACTCGGTCAACAACAGTTCTCCTTTTCTAGAAGTGGACAAGAATTTGGAACAAGATTCCTCCTCAGCTACCTGACTTAAATAAACCTCTTTTCACGCGAAAATGCACAAACTGCTCCTAAAGATTCTGGAGACTGAAGAGGTTTGTGGTGATATAATCGCTGTTAATCTTAATCTTAATCTTTTCATTCTCTGATAGATCCTAGAATTAGATTAAGTTTCCCAGTCTTATCTTGTTTATTTTATTTATTTGTTTCCATTTTTTTCCATTTTTCCATTATGTAAGAGTCTTCCGCTTATTTTTATAAATTTACTTTTTTTTTACTTTAGCTTTCTTTTATCGCGGAGCCTCATATTATTATGTTTTGCTGTTACCCACCTCAAATATCTATCTATCTATTGGATATCTGGCTTCGGCGACGCATTTTATAACAGTTTACACCTCCGGTTCGCTCAAAAATTCAAATGCTTCGGCGATGCATTTTAGTTATAACTTTCGGCCCTTTGCATAATTTCCCAGCGTTACAAATTCAAATGCTTCGATAACGTACAGTACAATACAATTGGACTGTGACTTGTATGTCATTGGATCGTACCCGCGCTCCACTGGATCGTACCTGAATTCCATTGGATCGTACTTGTGTTTTCCATTGGATCGTATCCATGTGTCATTGGATCGTACCTGAGTCCCACTGGTTTCCATTGGATCGTACCCGCGTTCCTTTAGATTGTGCCTCTGTTCCACTGCATCGTACGGCATTTGCCATTATTCATTTAGATATGGAGGGGCATTCTGGACAAAAATGCAATCGGATCGTGATGTGTGGTCCACTGGATCGCACCTTTATTCCATTAGATTATACCTGTGTTCCATTGGATCGTGCCTTTGTTCAATCAGATCGCACCCTTATTCCATTAGATCGTACTACGTTCCATTCGATCGTACCTTTGTTCCATTCGATCGCACCTCAATTCTTTTGTCGTAAGGTCTATTTGATCATACATTGTATCGCACTTTACCTTAAACCAAGCGCGTATTGCGCTTACCAAACTGTTAATTAAGGCAGAAAAATAACCGCTTGACTGCGTTGTGGAATTAAAACGAAAAATGAGTTGCTGCTGTGCCTTTGTTCCAAAGAGCTTAAAACTGACTACTAAAGCGCTGTCAATTGTTGCATGGTGGGTGAAAACAATGAGGTGTAGACACAATTAACGAGAGCCAGTGAACAAGCAAACATCTTCAGCTAATAATCTTGCAAACAAGACGCACTTGCCTTTGCCTGTGAACCGTGATAGGTGGTGTAAACTGTAAAGAGTTTCTTCAAGGACATTTTTAATTTGTTTTATATACTTAACGAGACAAGACGTAATTCAAGTTCCTAACAGGCAGTATGGTTGCTTCGTCATCCAACAACAATAAGTCGTGGTTTGCTTGCATGCGCATGCAAACCAGTTCAAGTTGAGGTTTTTAGTTAACTTGAAGTTGTGTCTACTTGGAAATAAGATATTTTCTTTCTGGCGGAAACACTGACTCGAGTAATGCCCTCTGGTGGCTACAGCGATAAAGAAAGGCAGCCAGTTTACCAAAAGGCGTTGGAAATTTGCCACGAGGAAGAAAAAGAACTTTCACTTCTACAACAAGACCTGGAACGCTCCAAGCTACAGAGCTTTCTCTCATACAAACTCGAAGAGAGACATCTTCGAAATGAGCTGATTCGCATAAAAAGAGAACAGCGGAGATTAGCTCAAGAAGCGAAGCAAAGAAAGAAGGACAATAAAAGCATTGATGATATAGCTAAAGAGATCAAAGCAAGAGATCCGGCGAATACAAAATCGGCTGCGATTTTGTTCGAGAAAAAGTTCGCTTTGCCGCAGATAAACTGCACGCCAAAAAACGTCCCGAAAATTTTGCGACGAAAATTGTCAGACGAGTCTGAATATTTCACCTGGACGTTTGGTCTGCCAAATATCGAAAACAGAGTAAAATCGTTTGAAGAAGGGAGAGAAAATAAGGAAAAAGAGAAAATTGTTGAAAGCAAAGCTGGAAATGATTCAGAAGGTGCCAACGATGATGATTTAGAAATTGCTCGAGGCAACACCGTCCACAGTATTGTTTTCAACATTCCTGTGTCACCGCCAAGGGAAGGAAAAACGCAAAAACAAAGTTTACCTTCTATAAGTATTAAGACACCTATCATTGAAGTCACATCCAGTGAAGAAGATGCTCATGTTTGCAAAAACGCAGAAAACGGTCCATTGGGTAAATTAAATAACAAGAAGTCAAATATAGTGAAACTGCCGAAGTTATAAGTCGCAAAATGATAAAGAGGGTGTACATATGAGCGATATGACGTTCTCTTATTGCTCCGTTACCGGCCGGCGGTTGTCACCGAGGATGTGTGACATTACGTGACGTTGCAACGTTGGTCCTGCCAAAATCTTCTCTAAACTGAGCAATGAACCTTTTGTTTGTTCGAGCAAAAAATACTCGTATAGACATGTATTCAAAACGTTTTTGGGAGATTGTGATCACTTGGTCATTAAAACGTTAGCCTGCGTAGGAAGCGTTTCTGTGGGGTTTCCGC
>OX421455.1:5593428-5608428 GCA_949126865.1 Montipora capitata
CAGCTTTTGGAATTCGTCCGAGAAAAGGACACATTATAACAGTATATAACAGTTACACAATGGAACCTTCCCGTAAAAACACAATCAGAGCTGAAGTAACTTGATCCCGGGATCTACAATACTTTCGAGGTAGTTCTGAAATTATCTGTGGGAGACGGGCTCTTCTAGGGGCGCCGACGGCATCCCTCCACGGAACTTGATTTTCAGAAATTTTGAGTGATGATTGAAGGTTGTTTAATATCTTTGAAATTAATCTTGCTTTGAGCTCTGTCAAACAAGAACTATTCTTAAACAGGCGACGTTTGTCTTCGCGTTTTTTTGGTCAGAAACCGCTCATGTTGCCGAACAACCCCTGGCCGGATTCCCTTTAGCAATAAAGCAATTGCTTCTGTATCTGAATCAAATACGAGGGCAGATAACATTGTTTCCCCTTTGGGACTCGCACGATGTTGCGCAGACGTTTGTATTATAAATGCCGGATAGCTATACATAACTCTTCGTTAGGTAAAAGATGATGATATAATTTTTATTCATTCCAAATCAGGGAGCAACATTTTATCACGTTTTTCTTGAATAATCTTCTCACTTAACGAAAGATGTATTCTCCTTTTTATTTGCTTATTTTCAAAATTTAAAATAAAATGTCATTATCATACAGGATACTGTCTTGAATAATTTTCACCTTTTGTCAGGTTTTGCAAATTTACATCTATCAAAGGCATTTCTTAACGTTTCACCCACGTATAGACCATTTCATAAATGGTGGCCAAGAAATCATCCTCTCTAGCCTCACTTTGGAGCAAAAGTCCTTTTGAATTTTGTTCGTGCTAACGAGGCTAGTGAGGATGATTAGCATAAAGACAAAAGACTAATTTCTTGGCTGCCATTTATGAATCGCCTCGTCTTGAGCTCTTGTCGACCACCATGTGTTGTTTCCAGGCTCCACCGCAATTATGCTGAGGCACCAAGCCTCCATGATCCAAATTTCCTCATGGTTTTCTTTTTTTTTCTTCGATTATATGGGAAAGTAAAACCAACCTCTTGAATCGTTTCACCTTACTATAATCAAAAGTAATTAGAGAGCTTTGAGAGTCATCTCCCTGAATAACCTCTGTATCAAGCGGCTAAAAGGACATCCTAAGTAAAATAACGTTTATCCCAACAAATCCTTCATTATTTCTTTTGGCAAATGGCTAAAAGCCTATTTATGTTTCGGCCAAACGAAAACAAATAAGGCAATGTGTTGAATGCCAAACGCATCAACCACGCAACAACTTCGTTAACATGGCTAGGCTCGAGCGAGGCCCAAACAATAAAACATGGAATCAGATGCTTGGTTTTGATTTTTAAAAAAGTAAAAAAAGGATAGGAGGAAGGGAATTCCGCTGGAAATTTTAATCTATAATTTCAGAAGCCGAGGTTGGATTAGTAAGAAAAATGCATGATTAAACAATGACTGTTAGTGCTTACACTGCAATGAAAAAGATCGCCGGGAATGATCCCATTTTTCTTTATTTCCAATTCACACAATCCTTTATGTTGAGTAGAAGTTGTTTAGGCGGCTTATGCCTTTGGATAACTCTCAATTTACATCCCCCAAGACTCAAGCTCAGGCAATATTTGGGTTGTGCACAGTGAGTTCATCGACCAGTGGATGCCTGATTGTAACTAACATAGCCTCTATCTACAAACGTTTGCCGTATTCATTCCTGAAACGTCCACGAACAACACGTCTTTCTGAATTTTGCCAGTCAAACAAGAATTGTATGTATATATTAATCTGTTTATAGCCGGGGACCAGACATTGATCACATTTTAACTTAACTCGTAAAATAAACTATTCTCACCGTAACAGACAATGGAAAATAAAAGATGACGGTTTGCGTTTTAAAGCTCTATATCGCTTATCCCGGCCCCTTCGGAAGACTTAGCATAAGACCAAGTCAGTAAAGAAAACAGATTTTGCATAGCAACAGGTGATACTAAAAAAAAACTAAAACTTGGAAATTGCAAAACTGTATTGTTTTTCTAAGAATAATATATCTATAGTTTAGTCATTGCTGAGGCCCACATGGCCCAAAGGCCACGCCATCGGCGTTCTGTGTAGATTCCTGATCAAAATTCATTATCAACGGTGAAATGATATATGAAATGGGTCAAATATGAACTACGGATATGAAATCAAATGAAGCTATGATCCTCCAGTTATGAACGCAATTTTTGCAATTGCGTAAAGAAGCCTGAAAAATTCAGGACTTCAACGGGGTTTGAACCCGTGACCTCGCGATACCGGTGCGACGCTCTAACCAACTGCGCTATGAAGCCACTGACGTTGGGAGCTGGTCATTTTTGAGTTCTAGTGTTCCCGTGAGGAATGAATCGACGATGACATGATATATGAAATGGATCATATATTCGAGGATCATAGCTTCACTTGATTATAATTCATTATGTCATCTGCAAATGGTCAAACTTTCATGGACTCAGTGTAAGCGACGTAGAGCCTGTCTTACCATCTTTGGTTCGTGAAATTTGTTCGCTCAACTCAGTCCCGCACGCTATAAATTATCAATGGGTACGACACGGAGTTCCAGGTGCTGTGGTCCGGCTGGCCTGTTCTCTCCAGGAAATTGTGGCCCGTGCCTGGTAATCGTCTTATTAAATCCCTACGGTTGCATGCTTAGCCGTAGGCCACGTCGCACAACCCTTCAATATTCACAACCCAGTGGGACGTAAAAGACCCCACACAGTATTCGTAAAGAGTAGGGCATAGAGCTCCCGGTGTTGTGGTCAGGCCTCATTTCATTCATTCATGTGCTGGGTGAGATCGCAAATGGACCAATAGCGGCTGCCAGTGGCGCCTGTATATGCTGATGTCCGATCTCACCCATAGATCACTTGCTTGTAAAGCGCATTGGAATATGTCAATAGAAAATGCGCTATATAAATTCATTACCATTACCATTAGCACGAATGCTCTATTCATTGGACTTACAGTTAAATAAATGAAACCAAATTGGAGAAATACAAATGTTCTTTTTTGGTAAGAGGAGCAAACTGGAGTACCAGGAAACTCATGCATCCCACTTACGGCATCTACGCTCGCGTCCGGGTCCCCTTAGGGAGCTTAATACACAGCAGGGACGACTTCGAGAACGTCGTCCGCTTATCGCCAGGTGCTAGCATCCTCCGCAACGTCCAATATGATAATTTCACGTCGTTGTCAATTGTTTCATGACGTTCGCGAAGCTCTCGTCGTCGTCATCCTTGCATAAGCTACCAACTGATGGAGCAGACCATGGACTCCATTGTTGCTGAAAACTGATTAATTTATTCGCGGTTCACGCTTACAAGCTGTTCATAGAACTTCGAAAACTCTCTCTCGTACACTCTTTAACTTCCCTCCGTTCCTCGCCATCCACTATTCTCCAGTTCGTAGCGTCTGTTTACGCCCTGAGTTATGATTTTGTATTTCGGCGTCACACCCTTCAACAGGCCAATTCTATTGTTTCCGCATACATAATAACTTCATTGTTCAATATCAGACATTAATATCGTGTTAACGTGAGCAACATCCGGGGATACGACAAGCTGCTGATTGTCGTAAAAGAAAGAAAAAAAAATGCTCTTGTTTTAACTTTTCTCTCTCTTTTGGGAAGCTACACCATATCTGTGGCTAACAGGCAAGATGTTAACTAAAATTAAACAAATTTCTTTGATTTTTTACGAAACGCTCTCCGATGATTTCATCTTGGAGTTTGCCGTTTGCCAAAAACGCGATTCGAAATGTTTTTCAGTGCAACAAGGCTAGCCACTTCCCTTTACCACCAGGCAATGTGTCCCATAAAATGGTAGAAAAGGGTGGGATTTGTATTGGTAATCACATGACCTCGAGTGCAGTTTGGAATAAACAAGCACAAGTAATTTTTTTCAAAGACGAGCAAAATTACAAGTGCAATTTTTCCGCTTTGGAAAAATTTGTATATGGTGCTGAAACTGAGCAAACTACAGTAGCTAGAATTTGCTAAAATTCATCATATGCACAACATACCCAAGATTAGAAATTGCGTTCTCCAAATTGCTTTCCGCGGGACAGTGTAGGTAAACTGTAATTTAAACCTAAGGATTTACTTATAGGACACTTCACGATTTTCAGGGGTAGCCACCGATTCGCGACTAAAACTAAATGAAAAAAACCAAGGTGGCACACGCCAACATCAACCCATTGTGGCCAACACATCACGCATGCTCACAACCATTTCACCGAATCAATTAACAGCCATGGACAGCTGTTTCGGCCTTGATGGGCCTCATCAGCATGGCGTAGCTATTTAGACACCCTGGGTTGGAAACAGCCGAAACAGCTGTCCATGGCTGCTAATTGACCGGGTGAAATGGGTTATGCGCATGCGTGATGTGTTGGCAAGACCGGGTTAGTGTTAGCGTGGGTCACCTTGCTTTTTTGGTTTTGTTTTACTCTTAAAAGGTAAATAAATGCGAGAAAATAGGCGCAGTGCTTGTTAATTTAATTAACGAGCACGACACTCAGAAAGACGCCAACCAGTATTGTAACGGATTATAACTTAGGATTTAGGATGACAAAGAGTGGACAACTTGAAAAGCATAGCGTAATACTCTCAGCATGTGCTCCTTGGATTACTCATTTTATTTTTCCGCCAGAGGGATTTGAAAAAATGCTTACAGTTAAGTACTTAGGGTTTTTTAGATGAAAGTCTGCCCGCGGTTGCATGACTGTCTCCATCAAAATCCCGAACTGGATGCAAATCCCGAAATCAGCACTGTACAATAATTAAAAATACAAGATATATCACTATGGGACCAGTTATATAAAAAAGAAACTATGGGAACAGTTGATACTTGCAAATGGTCAATTGGACAACCAAAAAATGGGGTTGCAGTGTGAACTTCTATTTGGAAACCTTGAACTTCAGGTTCCAAATAAACTATTTAAAGTAAATTGTCTGCTGACGTATTTTTATGTAAAATTATTGACACGAGGTACGTCAAACACATCGGAAGTACATTAAAAGTGGTTCGCCGAAATTGCTTGTTATCATGGATTAATTTATCGAGTTTCCTGCTTCTCTATCAACAAATAAAAAGGAACTCTATTCCTTATCAGCGAATATTTTATTCTCGTCTCCATATCGCGGTTAACCATTTGAATATCTTACCACTCAAGTAAATCTTGACCTTCAAAAAATATCTTTCTTCGTGATGTTGAATGCAATTTTAGTTCCTTCCATTTAATATTACGACAAATTCTTCGAATCCCTCAGGCTAAAAATATCTTACAGTTCTAAACATGACAGCCTTAAGTGACCCTCCCCGTGCACGGGGAGAAAAATGTCAATCAAACAAGCCATTCTTTCCTCTTTGGGTAAAAAACAGGACAGCCAAGAGGTAAACAAAAAACCAGTAAGTGTTTCATTGTATGCTTAAGCGCAGTAAATGCATTAGAAGAAACGTCAACTTGTTTACTTTCATAGAGTGTAATTTTAACCGCTAATATTGTTCCATATAAAATGTTCCACACCTAATTAAAATCATTTCCTCGTAATGTCAGGCTGCGTACATTTCTCTTTATTTATATGAAAGGGGTTGTTCGTAAGGCAGTTGATGTTCTTTAAAAACAAGAATTTATCAGCTTAGTGGCTTTTCTAGCAGAAAAACAAACTCGAACTATTGGTTATGGCAGAGGTCATCTGTCAAAATACTGAATGATTGTAATTCGTAGAATTCTTTGTGGTATTTGATTTCGGATACTCTTCTACTTGTCCCGTCACAGCGTCTATTCGTTTCAATCGCGGCCGTTGAAAGAGTGCTTTTTCTATCCTTTGACAGGGATTGAAAACATATTGCAAGGTAAAGTAAGATTACATTGCCATAAACCTGTAATTGACGATGTCAAAGATAGCAAAAGGCAAGCTGGTTTTGATTTTTGATGTGTAATACAAACACTGAGCCAACGTACACATTCGAATGGTGATTTGATGTTTTGAAATCAAACCAAGAAAGTACTTTGATATGACCCACAAGTTCACAACAGTGACGAAAGACGCTGACTCGGAGAAAGTCAATTCTGAGCAAACGACAATGGAAAATTCACTCGCGAATGCCAAACGGAACGCGGACAAGACTTTTGAGGAACTTGTCGAAGAATCGATTCGTCTTCCTGAGTTAAGTCCGTCAAGTCATCTACCAATGACCATGACGGAAATTCTACGAAGTTCGCGACCGTCTAAGGACATCAGCACGAAGCTGCCTCAGATACATAGCGGTCAAGTGCAACTGGTCACTAGGCGGGATGGAACACCGATTGAGAGAAAACGACGACGTGGTAAGAAGGCCAAGTTCCATCGTCCGGAAAGACCATCGCCTCGTGCCGCGCCTGATAATACTAACAGCGTGCGCGTGTCTTGTGCAAAGCAGGCGACTGAGCTAGACTCTCAGACGTCAACAGCCGAACAATTACACTGGAAGAAGAAAATGCTCAGGCGACACAGCAAAAGACATATCACCGGAGAGAAGGACTCTGTCAATGTGTCAATAACGATTTCAGGATACCAGCATTACAAAGAATACAGAACCTAGAGAAGCCACTCTTATTCTTAGATAAACTACACTGGCTCAAGAAAATACTGAGAAGGCAATGGAGGGCTGAGGTTAAGACCAATATTTTTATCAAACAGCTCTTTACATTTCTAGACATGTTAGTTCGCCCTTTGTGGGACAGACAGATATTTTGATCCGTGTCTGAATGAAGGAGCGTAACTGAAAAAACAAGCAAGATGCATGGACTTATGGTAATTTAAAAAAAAAAAAAGCTGCCGGAAAACAATGCGGTACCGTGATCATTACCTGCGGTACCATGCGAAGGAACACTTTCATTGCAATAACATTATAAGAAAATAATGAATTGACACCGCCTTTCAAGTGAAACTACATAATTTTAAGGTATTCTTTGCATTTTAAAATATAACTTCTTTGACTTTATAGTTGCATGTATTTTAGTTGGGTAATCCTTGATAAATAATTTTGACCTTTCGTACAGCAAGGCAACTTGTATTTAAAATAGCTATATTTTTAATGAAAGGTTTGAACAATGCACACTTAAGATAAAATAGCGGATAGCCTTTCAGTTTTAATTGAAGGGGTTTATGTAATTGTTTACCCCTTCCGCCATAGAGCCGATAAATTCACATGTATCTTAAAAAAAAGTATGTTTCTCGCAGCAAAGCAAGACTCGCTTACTCGTTTATGAGAGTAGTGACACAAAATCTATCCAATGTCACATAGTTGTAACCCTTTCAACCATACAATATAGAAAATATAACAAGTTACGATGTATAGAGGCGTTCAGTAGTTTTCATATTAACAATTGACCTCTTATTAAGATATCTTGATGATCAGATGGAATTTTGCGACGGATCAAGCGAGACTGTATAACTACGGCAATTCTGTATATATAGAATGTGATGGGTGCGGTCCTTTTTGCCGATACTGATATAGCTTGAAAAAGCAAAGGAACTGCATCCAGCACATTCTATGTACAGCAGGTTTAGACCTCACATGATGGGAAAATTTCATCAATTGACCTTAAAATTATTTGGGAGACGAAATTTTAACTTAAACCTTTTTTTGTACAGCACAATAAAGAGCAACACAGGAAAGCGTTAATTAATATGACCCCCACTAATTGCACATGTGGGTTATAATTGGAACCGAATGACCCAATTTAAAATTTGTCAAGCAACGTTTTCCGTCTCAGAGAAAAATGCGTTACCTTCCTTTCCCTGAGTTCTCGTTGTTAAGGTTTTTTTTCCAAATGCATTAGTATAGCATAAGTCCTTTAAAAGAATTGATATGATGCTCATCCGCACTGAACGCCAGGAGTTTGTGATTTAAGAGAACAGTTACCGTATGAGGCATAAATTACTTTTCAAACTTATTGGCTGCCGAAAAGCTGGTGTATACCCTTTAATGAAAAAAAAAGAACAAAAAAGCTTCAGTGATATTTCACCAAAAAAATGAGCCAAACAAAGATGACGAGTGAAAAACGGTGTTTGATCAGCTTGGCCCTCATATTTTTGTCCTAAATTTGATATAAAACAACTGACCGAGATTTAGGCGTCAAAAGTGTAATCGAAAGAACGATTAGATAATAACTGTGCGGAAAAGTCTGTTGGACAAAACTATTAGAATTATCGCAAATTCGACACAGGCCGTCCTCTCGGGTCGTTTCGGTAAATTATCTGGTCTAGAGGCCTTATAAATAACTAGCATTTTCCGATGGACTCTTGCATCTAACTGAAAGGAACCTTGCGTATTACATAAGAAATTTATTCCTTCATCTTTTGGAAAGCTAAATTCAGCATATTTTGAGTGAAAAATGGCCTCCTACCACAATCAGCTATATTTCGCGTACGCACGAATTTCTTGTGAAAGTTTTTTTTATAAAAACATCGCCGTCTAAACAAATTGATTCTACCCCCAAGTTTTTCCAAATATGCCAAAAATATGCCGAATACTGCTCAAAATGTAAACAGAGGTGAAGATATATTTAATTGTGTAAATATAAAATTGTGCAAGGTCCCTTTTATTATGTTAAATTGCTCGTAACCCGCGAAACCATTGCAGCTCTGTGGGCCCAGCCTGTTCGATTGTCACGTTGACTGTCCGCGCAATGCCGCGTGCGAAACACGATTCGGCTAATGAAATGCTTGAAAAGGAGTGTAGCTGTGACAGCCACTAAGGTTACCTACTGTAGCTCAGGAATAGGTATCATGCATGATATATGCAGTTGACCCGCGTCGCTTTCAAACTCCAATAATACCAAATGGCTTTCTGTTTGGATGTCCCGAATTCACAGAACTCCAGTTCGTCTAGTGAAATTACCAGTTTCGCTATTTCCTTAATTAATGTTCTAATTATACGTTTACGGTATATCAATTAGTTCTATTTACAAAGCCCCAAAAGCTTCGAGATCAGTTTAATTTCCACCTTGTTCAAATACACATTATTGAGTTCACGTTTACACAATAACTCGTTCAAGTTAGACCCATACAATTTAAAATCGACTGCGGTTTGTAAAATGCTCAAAATAAAATTATTGAGCTGGCTACTTCACGTAGTAAATTGTGCAAGTTATTGGATTATCACATTCTCTGCGTTGCACGTTCATTGTCACGCCCAGAAACAATTATCAAACTTTTGAAGTGAAAATCATCGACAATTACGTGTGCTGTCGAGTGAGTGAGCAGAATTTTCTCAACATAACATCACCCCTTTATTTCACTGCTTGGTAAGTAAATATATTGCAGTTCTTAATTCACACTCTTGACACACGCGTACAAGCGAGATACTCGGTAGCCATGACAACAAATGATTTTTTAAGTGGTGTGCCGCTGAAGGTCAAATCTGTTTTGAATAAACAGACAGAGGGGTTACAGGCTGTCATTTCAGGGATTAACCGTGACGCATTTATCTCTTTGATGCAACTGTTGAATCGTGTTAATTTTTTTTTAATGATGGGCGTAAGGGTTTCCATCCAAATTCAATATGACTAAGAAGCCGTGAAAAGGTTGTTTGTTCTCGAGTCAGTCGGATGTTCTCCGGTTAAACCGTACGTTTTGTAGTTCCCATGAAGTGGATATCGTAAAAGTAAAAAAGCTCTTAATTAGAACCTGATTTAAATTCCTTCCATCCTCAGACAATCTCTTCCACCGCGAATGATGTCCTTAGCAAGAATTAGACGAGAGAGAACTTCGGTAAATCTGGCTCGTCCTTCCACCAAAAACATTTCGACGCCGCCGTTTGGCTGCCTTTAAGTAATAGAAAGCACTAGGACTGTTTACATTAGCAACAAAACTCAATGGTGGTCCGAGAGATCGAACCAGTCGATGAATTGTTTATCGTGACCCTGAAAAATCTGCACTACTTCCCGTTTCTCAGAACTGTCGAGAAACGAGACTTCTTGTATTTCATTAATAATTTATGACTTAAGAGTTTATTTAATTAACGTGCGAATCGACATACAACTTAGAATGTAGAAGCTTTTTCTTTTTGAAAGACGTTTGTCTTAAGAAAGCTGAGGGGAAACGGCTTAGCACTGAAAACACGAAAAAAAAAGTTTTAAAGGATTCTTCAGTCTGAACCGCTAGTATTCATTGGCAGTTTTTCACTGTGATACTTTGAATAGTATTTCTTCACTGGACCGATCAGAAATGTCTTTTTTACAACAATAAAAGCAAGGTGACACACGCTAACACCAACCCGGTGTGGCCAACACATCACGCATGCGCACAACCGTTTCACCGGTTATGGTTGTGCGCATGCGTGATGTGTTGGCCACACCGGGTTGGTGTTAGCGTGTGTCACCTTGCTTTTATTGTTCTTTTTTGCACCCTATATGTTGTGATCCTCCTTTGCTTTGTAAAGCTTCATCGAAGAGAAGATACCCGGGAGACCGATCAATCACTGCACTCGACAGAATGCAAACGGCAAAAAAGATGAGGGGTTTTTTGGACCTCTGAATTTATAATAATAATAATAATAATAATAATAATAATATTATTATTATTATTATTAATAATATTAATAATAATAACAATAATAATAATAATAATAATAATAATAATCATGATCATCATGATCATCATCGTCGTCGTCGTCCTCATCGTCGATCATCATTATCATAAAAACCACTTTGAAGGCCGAACACACGTGCTCTACTAATCCAACCTCGTTCCAGGGCTTTTCCTACTTTGGGCGGTGGAAAGCCTTGAGAACGAGGTTGCTACTAATCGAGTTGACCGTAGATCGTAAGTCAATCGAATTTAAAAAGAAGAAGAGACGTTTTTTTTTTGTGAGTGGGAGAAACCGGAATATCCAGAGAAAAAACCCTCGAAACAAGTAGAGATCTAACAAACCCAACCCGGTTGATCATATTACCGGCTGAGTGGTAAGCAGGTGCTCTCATTTGCACCAAACTCTGCTCCCTCGTGTCCCTGATTCCGCAATTACATAACTCCCTCCAAGGGGAGGTCCTTGTTTCCTATAAAAATTTTCTTGTGTTTCCTTGTTCCCAAAACTACTTTCAAACTTGTTCCCAGCTTTTTGATCCCTAAAATTGTTTATGTTCGCTTGTTCCCTAAGATATTTTGTCAATGTTTTCCTGTTCCCCCGTTCGAATTAGCCTTGTTCCCTTGTTCCACAAAACTCCTGGGAGGGACTCATAACTGTACTTCGTCTGAAACCGGATAGCTGTACAGAGGACTTGGCTCAGATTATAACGCGTGCATGGGCCGCAAATGATAACGAAACACGAGATATTTTTTCTGTTAAGAGAAAAAAGGGCCGGACGAGAAACTAGCTATTTCCAGAATTCAAAATCTGGTTTCAGTCGACAGGGCCAAATTAATCCGCCGCATGCAAGGACTATGCAAAGTCGCAAAGTCGACAAGTTAGCTTAATTTCCGGTTCAGGGATCTAAAAAAAGGTCATCACGCGACAAAATCCTTTCCCTTAGCGCACCGTCTCGTTAGCCACGAGACTTCAAAGAAGTACAAATTCTGTTCGTTATACGATAGGGCAAGGAGCGGCTCAGTTCAAAATTGTCACGATGTCCACCGACCACTTTCATACAGCACAAAACATGTCAAAATCAGAAACCGTTTTTGTTTAGATAAATCTCGATTTTTTTTCTGAAAAAAAAAATCTGCGAGTGTCAGTTGTCGTCAAATTAATAAAGCAGTCATAATGTTCTTGCTCACTTAATCCGGCGACGAAACGCTTACGATAAGTCGTCTAATGATCCACTATAAAACCTGCATTAATGACTTAATTAATTAAAACGCCTTTTTAATTATTTGTTTTGACTGTCGACAAAATGGGGAAATATTTGCAGAGTAAAATACAATAAGAACGCAATAAGTATGATAGGAGCTTGAAACTTTTAACAACAGAGGAAAAAATTATAATTGTAAACATAAATTCAGTTAATTAAGTGCTTCGATCATTCTGTTCTTCAAGGAAATGGAATCGTCTTGCAGTGTATAGTATATCGCTTAAACTAGCAGACCACCCCGTTTCCACAGATTTCTTTTTTCTGCCGATCACCTATCATTTTCTTGGGGTCAATATTGGTCAAGTATAACTAAGTATAAAAACAATTAGCAAGACTGGTATACTTAACGGAGTAGGTTCAGTTTTCCGTCAAATCAGTTTTTCTCTGAAGAAGAAGATAAGGATTAAGTCGCAAGTCGAAAGCACGGTCTAGGATTTGATTGGGTTTCACAGCTGATTACAAAGACAAACACTCAGTTCTAACTTCTAAGAATCGATTGTCTTCAGTGTAACCGACTACAGAAACCCCTTTTACACACGCACAAAATTCAAGTTGGCAAGGCACTCCAAAATAGAGCACGTCTCTGGGGCGCCCCTGCTAATACAGTAACTTCTACACGGGTGCCTAATATGCTTTCTGTTTGCTCTGTTTACACACAAAGAATTTACCTTGCCCATTTGCCGTGCCCTAAAAACAAAGGTACGGTACCGAGATTTCGGAGTGGCGTGCAAGATTTTTGTGCCAGTGTAAAGCCGCGGGCTTTAAGATGGTGATTCGCTTCATTCTCTATGCCTGGTTGCCTATCCGTCGCGCGAAAAGCAAATGAAAGCAAAGCAAGGAAACTCGAAAGGACAACTGATCAACCAAATAAAAGTGAGTCGTCTAGTGTCAACTATAATTTTGTTGCTAAGCTACGAACATTCTTGTTGTCCTTTCCTTTTTGCCTTTTGGCATTCATGAAGCATTATACTCTAAAGAAAAACACTTTTCTTTATGCGAGCCGCGAGCTATGAAACACACCTCTCCCCCCACCCCCCCTCCTCCAAGTCGACAAAAGAAATTCTAAAACACCGCGATTTTTATTCTTGAACACAACTTTAACCTTGAAATTTGAAACCTCGCAGAAAAAAGTCATTTGAAACCAATGCTATTATCAGCGATAAATCTTCAGTATTGAAGGGTAGCTAGGCTGATCTGGTAAATGAATAATTTTTAAACGCACCCATATAAAGCGAAGCTTATGAAAACCACTGAGTGGCTCAAAGTATCTTGAGGTTCCGTTTTAAGTTAATAAGTTCTGCAAAAGGCTGAAATCAGCCAGGACGATTCGTGCTTAACTATAAATATTGTCCTTCTATTTAATGCCAAATCAGGCTTTTATCGCTACAAAAATATTTTTCCGACTTAACAAAGTTTTCTTGGGTATAAAAAATAATTCTGATCTTCCTTCAGATTGATCTTAACCGGCTCAGTGTCGCCCAGTTTATATACTGTGTCCACAGGCGATTAACATCGATTTAGACAATCTGTTTATTAGTTAATACAAGTCAAAAGACAGATACTAAAATTGTTGAAATTCTATTTAAGTTGAAGATTTCTTTGGAAATAAATCGTAAGCTACGGTATATCCGCTATTGCTTGCCCGGTGCAGTACCATACAAAAGATGAATAGGATTCTTGTTTCACCGAGTGCATTCGTTTTCCAAAATACCTTGACATTTTCTACGAGGGTATAGAAGTGCTCTGAAAACTAAAGTAAAGTTCGGCATTTGAAACCGCTTAAGTGTCTCGTTATCACCGACCTGTAAAAGTCTATCTGTTGATCGGCAGTTAGTAAATATAGCCGAGAAACGCTAAAATCACCAATATTTAACACTTTGAAAGCCTTTCCAGTCCTCTTCTTGTCGGTTATATGGCGGAAACTTGATGTACCGTATGTTGGGCGACTTAAGCGACAGAAAAACAGAAATTTGAAATAAGACACTTAAGGTTGAAATGCCCCTCCCCACTCAGGTAGCAGTGGAAGGCTACTCCCCGGGCACGACAAGCTTTCAAATGCCCGGGGTTTGCAGCGAAGAAGGGGGTGGGTGAGGGAGTGGGTGAGGGAGTGGGTGAGGGAGTGGGTGAGGGAGTGGGTGAGGGGGGGGGGGGGGAAGATGATGAAGTTTGGAATTGATCAATGAATAAATATAATGGTGTAATAAGTTTCAAGTTTGGTTCTCATCAAGATAGGTTGCAGCTACAGCATAGTATGGGATGGTTAATAACGAAGAGAGCGGGAAATTTCACCACAATGCATTTGGGGAGGGAACATTGTATGTTCCCCTTACGACTGCTTGACAACACCTTAGAGGACGACTGACTGGATCCACGGTACAAACTGCGTAGTAAACACGCTACCTCTTATTAACGTGCAACCCCCTTCTTCTCAACGACCCAATTGCGTACCTTTCGCCTGCGTTTGGCATCTGAAATATCTGAGACTGTATGTGATTCTCGGACCAGTTGTCTCGTTAGGGAGCTTAAATCAACGACGAAGCGACGGCAACGAGAACGTCATCTCAAAATATAAATTTATGATCATCACCATTGACATTGACACATGACAAGGGTGTAGTAGTTACGGCGCTTAATTTAGGGGAGAAAACGAAAATTTATCCTCAAGTGCTGACGTTCTTCATAAAACCGCCAATTTGGTTATTTCACGTTGCTGTTTTGCGGACGACGGCAAAGAAATAGACAAAAGTGAAAAACGCTCTTAAATATGCAAATTTGTGACGTTCTCTTTGCTGTGGCCGTTGTCGTTGCTTAAGATCCCTAACGTTAACTGCCATCGTATATACTGATCATCACCTTCGCATAATACTGAGTTTTCTAAGACACACAAGCTTCCTTAGCAACTTCTTTCCAAACGCCGAGAATGTCATGTAATCAAGTGATAACTTCTTCCAGGAAGTTAAATCTTGGTGTGTCTGGCCCTCTACTCTGTTCCAGTGGACACGAGAATGCCATGTTCACTTCTTCATGTAGAAAACCCAACAGCTCAGTGAATTTTATCCTCTCTCGAGTTTTGTCGTTCGCATTGCAGAATAACAGATCTTATAAAAAACGTAAGCGTAATCTTCTCCAAA
>OX421455.1:5623428-5678428 GCA_949126865.1 Montipora capitata
AAAATCACTGGGTTAGCATTAACTTCAGAAATTCAACGTCCGCTTTGTTGACAAGTGCTTTGTCTACTTTTCATACCTCCAATTTTCTAACCGCATCAAAAATAACAAAATGCGGGTCATCGTAAACCAGTTGTTCACTCTCAAAATAAGGTTTTAAAATGCATGAGTTTTTCGAAAGTTGCCATGTTCTTTTTACAGTCAACAAAACAATGCCGTGTCGCCGTGTGAGTTTATTGATGTTGTCTAGGAAACTCTATTCGATATTTTACATATTATTTTTCCTTTCGCCCGCCTTGAGTCTGAAAGCTTTCGTTTCAAGGGAGTTTGTTGAACTTTCGTGTCAAAACTCGTTACGAAAGACATCAGTTAACAACTCACACTTTTACTACAGAGGTTAAAGCTGTATGTATCCTGTGAAAATAAAACACGGAGACGGCAATACGCTGTTTTTGAAACTGCACGTCAAGTGTGTTGCTTTCAAAAGAACCTCAAGTTATTCTTTTCAATTCATTGGCAGGTGTAGTTTTATCTTGGTTTCAGGTTTGTTTTTCTTGCCTCCGAGCTTCACTAAATAGATTGTATTCACTTGCAAATAAATCCATTGAATAACAAGTTAAACCTCTTCGTTTAATTCTCTCAAAGTCGCGATGGTATCTCCGGAAGAAGACTAGTGGTTTGAAGTAGATGCTCTTGAGTCACTCTGCGATCATCAGACATTTACTACGCAGTCAGATAAAAAAAAATTGACTTTCTCGGAACTCGAACGCGGTAAGCTTAGAGAAATGATATTTATTACTAAGTACGTATGTAGCCTCCACTTTGGAAGAATCATCCGGGAGTTGCTGAAGATCTCTTTCCTCAAAATACCTAAGCATGCCGAGGCAGACTCGAACCACAATCCCAGGATAATCATGAACTAGGTCCAAGAAAATTTAACACTTTCCTCGTGTACAAGGCAGTTTTCCAGTGCCAACTCATTAGGTCGAATCAGTCGTCCAAATGTTTCGGCGATTCCGAGCCGGGACGAGAAGGTCGTTCGAGTCGATCGCAGCAGCTTGGCGATGCAGGAATTTCGAGCGGTGGAAGTGTTCGACCGTTTGATTTCGTAGGGTACCGGTTGAACTTGGGACGGGAAATAGCTTGTGATTCTGCCGATAAATAGGATGGAAAATAAACGTTTTTTCGAATAAATGACGAACAAGCATTGTTGCTCACATCAGTGAGTGCTTTTGTCCAGAGAAGGTTTGAGTCACTCAACAATTCCCTCTCGTCACAGAGATCGACGCTAGAGCCTTCAATCGTTTGAGTTATAAACGTTGGATCAGTTTTCTTGCACAAAGAGGTTCGTTGTAGTTTTTTACTGCAGCTACTTCCTATCGCCGGTAAAGGAAGTTTTTGGTGAATCTTTGGCACCGATAACCGATCGTTGTACTCTTGCTCCCGGCGAAGTAATTTCAATAAGGCTTCGGCCTTCGCATCTTTGATTTTCCCACGCTTTGGAATTTTAGCACTCTCCATATTTACCGCAAAAAGCAAATAGCACCAAGTATCGAAGAGAGTTGCCTTTACAAACTAGTAGTCTTTGAAATGCTACTAAGCCGATTTGTTGGGCTTCCACCTGTCGCCGCAAACTGATCGAAAGTCACTCATAATTAATGCTGTATGCTCGATGAAGAAATTTTCTCTTGAAGTGGACAGCTGGTTAGCAAGTTAATCGCGACTTCACTACTATGCAGATGCATCAGTTTGAATCAACAAGTTAAAAAAACAACGGGATTTGACTGTTAAACGGTCCGACCATTTATTGGTGACAGTCGAGTGTCGCCATTGGCGCGCGCTAATTGTGTGTTTTACTCAAAATTACCATTCCTGTTCAAGACTATTTACAAAAGCGATAGCAAATAACGCTTTTTAATGAAAACATGGGGCAAAAGTCAACAGTGAGTAAATTCTGATCTTAAAGCACCCTTTCGGCTTTTGTGTCGCACTCTTTTGCATTCCCGTCAAAATTCATTGAGGAACACAGAAAACTCCGAGTCGCTGAACGATTGGGTTAAAAGCGTACAAAGGATATTCTTTTCTATTCCAATATCTGGAACTAAATCACATCTACACAAGATCTGGATCTTTTTTAATCAAAACGGAGCAACTGAATGAGACAAGGAGAGTCAAGACCCTTTTAACCTAATAGTAAGGAGACAGGCAAGCAGAAGAGGTGAGATCAAGCCTTTAATAAATAAATTTAAGGAGGACAAGGAAGGCCACATCGCACCTTGACCTTACAGGGAAACTTGGCATTCTTTTCTTTTGCGAGAGGATTACATACGTGATCCTTAGAGTCCAACGCTATTTATTTTACCTGTATTCACGAATGCTTTGCTGACATAGTTAATCTTGCCAAAATCTTGTAAGGCAAAACTCAAACCACTTCTAATCATCAATTTTCCGCAGCCTTGACAATCCAGATCCTGTTGAATTGTTCTCGGTTTGACAGAGAGGAAAAGTTGTTTGTTACATGTCAGGGAACGTCTCGACAAAATTTGCACATGCAGAATTGCGACTAAAGCCGGTCAAGCTTTTCACCGATTAGTCTATATCTTCCGCTTTGATATAAGCCTGATACAAGCCGATGTCTATGACGATGATACGAATAAGTTCATTTAAAACGAATAATTTTACCAGAAGTTAAATGGACTATTCAATTTGTATACCAATGTATAGACAGAGCCATAATGATCAACAATAATTTCCTTTCTACTAACAACTCCTCATGGTGACAGGAAAAGACCCTTATGCATAGTCCAGCTAGACTCGGGAATGTCTTGCAGAGCTACAAAGGTAAAATCGGCAGCAAAATAGGGCACTCAAACCTTACCGTCCAACTTATCAGAGTTAAAAAGATTTTGTCGGCGTCAAAAAACTCATTATCGCTACAGCTCTGCGTTTTTTAAGTGTAGCAAACAGTGTCGCAATGAATTCGAATCGTCACATTTTCTATCCTCATCCATAAGCTAAAATGTTGGTCACACCTTAGGATCGGATTTCATTCATATACAAAAACTACAAGCTAAAACTGCTCTGTACCACAGAAGAATATTACTGAGTACAGCTTTTATTTAAATGGTCCTACAAATGGCTTTACCTTTTTTTCTACAGACTGTATCCTTAGGCAAGAAAGATAAAACTACTTTGCAATAGCATTAAAGGAGAGTATTGCCAACAACTTTAAATTTCATAGTTTCACACTTAAGAATGTCATGTGTCGCCAATTCAAATGATAGCGATCACCTTGTACAGCATAAATAGTCACACTTATAAGGATTCCATTCACAGACTCTGATTTAAGAGCCATCCTAAAGAGCGTTGAATTTGTTCCTTGTAGTCCCAGGTTCAACTTCCCAGTTGCACTTGTAAATAGCCAACTGGTTTGCCTCCGGCCAGTTGGGATTCTTAACAGTTGTTGTTTTGTTCTGTAGTTTCGTTGATTGTGTTTCATTAGCCCTGAAAAGCCCCTATGGGGAGCGGTCAATTAAGTATGCATTGTATGTATAAGCTCGAAGACCATGTCGCGTCAATAAAGATCAAATTGAAAAATCATTAGACGAGTTAATATAAATGTGTTTCTGTGAAATACACGAAAGGGAGCCCTCGCTCAAATTAAATTGTCTAAATTTATATTGGAACTTCGCATGTTAATTGTCGGTAAAGAAGAACCTTATATACAAATTGTGCCAGCAGCTTGGCGTGATGAAAATTGATTCAAATTGACATCAATTAAAAACGAAGTTATAAACAGAGAAGGCATGGCGAGAAAAAAATTAAAAGTCAACCAAATTTATGTGTACTTAACAGAAGTTCATGCAGTCTTTAAAACAATTAATGCATCCATCCCAGAGTTATAATTCTCTCAATATAGCTGAGTTTAGTTGCACTTTGCTCCACACCCGAGGGTACCGCAAAAGTAATTTAAAATAATTGAAAATTCTCTTTATTAAAAATGAAGAAGTCGGATGAAAACGAGAGGTGACAAACGATTTCCGCCCATGATTCGAGTTTAATGAAAGGAAGAACTGTAAACACCTTTCGATTCGTCTGTTCTGAAGACGAAAACTACAGTTAGCAAATATGGTCAAATTCTGTTTCATTCAAGAACAACTGAAAATGAAATTTATGCCACAAGGAATGGTACGAAACTAAATTTACTGTACAAAATTACGGAAACACAGAGTTGAGAATTTCATGGAATCCAAATGCCACATGTCAGCAAAATAATCAAAAACATAAATATAAGACAAGACAAGGAAATTTTCACCTTTGTGCCCGATTGCGATTAGAACGATAAAACCGTGGGGCACTGTCGTTGCCATGGAGACGCCATATTGAATCAATCTTTATAGACACTATTTATGAGATGCAAGAAAGATCCCCGCAGTTTGAAGTTCCTGTCCTGGAGATAGGCATGTGTTTTCTGTACTCATTTTTAAAATTTGAACTTGGCCTTTGGGTTAGGCCTCCTCCAAGCTGAGCATGTATTGAGAACCTAAGGATATGAAGTTCCTGGCACCCTCTAAACCACGTTCACGAGAAAGATCACGGCCACGACCACGTTCACGATCACGATCACGTTCACGTTCATGAGGAAGATCACGACCACGTTCACGTTCACGTTCACGTTCACGATCTCGTTCACGACCACGTTTTCGAGGAAGATCCTCGAAACAAAGATGACTGGTTGCGATGGAGTGGTGAGGGAAGAATACGTATGAAGTGGTGGGAGAGTGATGGGATGGAGTGGTGGGAGAGGAATACGCATATGGCGATTTTGTAGTCACAAGACAATTGACAAATTACTCTCCAAAAGTGTTTATAGTCGGAAAAAGGAACAATTTAAGGCAAATCGGTTTTATGTTAAGGAAGAATATACCCTTGTGTATACATCCGCTTTTCTTGAAGCAAAAGACAGTAATAAAACGCACATATTGTGAAAGAGCTCATGACGAGCTTTATTTGTTTCACTGTAAAATCCCGACGGAGTCAATCGAACAATCGCTCGATTGAGTTCGATTGGGTTCGATAATCGGAAATAATCGAACTCACCAAAAATGTTTGCCAATCGAACAAAATCGAACGTCCGGCGTGAAACTAACCATTCTTCAAGCGGTGGTAAACGAAACTTTAGTGAGGACGATTTAACTCTTCCCGACTTGAAGAATATAACCTGTCGGTGTTATTCCGAGTGTGATAAAGACAGTTTACATAGTTTACTGTGCTGCTCATGTCGGCATCCAGTATTGTGAATTTCTCAGTTTTGAATCGCTTAAAAGATAAAGATTTTAGTTAATTGTCAAGTGTTAATATCTTTCACACTTGACCTAAATGCGGTTAAAAGAGTGAAATACTTCTGGACCAATTGTATTGAGACTGGAAGCTTATTAATTTTGGTATGCCATTTTGTTTTTCTGCCCAACAAAATCGAACTAATCGCGTCGATTTTGTTCGATTGCGTTCGGTAATCGAGCTTAATCGAACTCACCGAAAATTTCCAGTTCGATTATGTTCGATTACCGAACCAATCGAACATCAATAGAACGATTGAGTTGGATTTTTGGTTCGGTTTTGTTCGATTGACTACGCCGAAAAAATGCAAGGCAAAAATGTATTAAAACAATGGAAATGCGAAAATAGAGATTCAGTTTGTTTACTTTTCTCTGGCGGATCACATTCTTGATTACTGTCTTCTGTTTGGTGAAGAATGTGTGAAAGCAATGTGTCTGAACTGCAAAGTTTTGTAAGCGAAAGATCGTTGCCTCATTAAAGGGAACCTCCACTTCTACAAAAAAGTAACTTTAAATCACAGGTAATAACCTTTACAGTCAAATCTGTCTAAATGTTTTTCAAAGAAAGCCCTTGACTATCCAAAATAAGTAAGTTTTAGAATCGCCTCAGTTTTGCTTTCAAATTTCGCGGGCGCCACTATCTTGAATAATTGTAACGCCAGAAATAACACACAAACAGTGGTGACAAATATCAGATATGCCATCCTTTTTGAAATTATCTTTTACTTGACGTTTCGTATGCTTCTGCATACATCTTCAGAAGTGACGGTTAATACAAAATTGGAATTTAAATATACAGGTTTCCTAACTAATTAACTAACTAATTAAGACACAGCTTTTGACTGCTGACATATTCATTTAAGGTCGGCTTTAAATCTTTGATCAACTATGTCTTTATTAGTTTTTGTCAGAAACCCCATAAGGGTTGAAACCTGTAACGGCCCCTTGTGTACTGGGAAACAAGCTTCTGAATATTCAATTTGCTAAGTACCATATTTGGAACAACAAGAGCGAGGGGTTTCCAAATATGGTACTTAGCAATGAAACATTCAACCAATCAGTTCGCACTGAATATTCGGAAGCTGTGAATGCGCGTCACACGTTTAAACCCTTATAGGTTTCCGTTTTTGACACCTCTATTGTTACTTAATAGTTGATAGTTAATTAGTTAGTAATCCTGTATATTTAAACTCCAATTTTGTATTAACCGACACTTCTGAAGATGTATGCAGAAGCATACGAAACGTCAAGTAAAAGATAATTTCAAAAAGGATGCGTTTATATCTGATGTTTGTCACCGCTGTTTGTGTGTTATCAATTAGAGAATTTAAGATCTACGACGGCGACGGTCGACGGAAACGTCACCTCAAAATATAACTTGGCTCTATCGTAAGTCTTTCGCGATTATCATGTTCAGTCTAGTTCGCGTCGTACAATGTGGACAAAGTATCCTAAAAATAAATCGGTACGAGCGGTTTCAAAGTTAAAATAGAGAATGAAGGATTCTCTGTTTCATGCTTACGTTGTCGTCAAAACTTCAAATTTGGTGATTTCATGTCGTCGTTATGCAGAGGACCGCTAACATACTTGCTAAAATCCGTGCTGCACGTTCAGCACGATTATTTATGCTCTTTTAACCAATGATATTATTGCTTTGTGGCGTTGTCGTAGTCGTAGCCGTCGTCGTTTCTTAAATTCCCCATTTCTGATCAAACTGAGATGGCCAAAGAAAACGAGTATTCACGACATAATTGTAACGTGTTTATACGGTTGCCCTATTGTTATGAGACAAAAGCTCTTTATTTATTATTTATTTATTTATTCATTTAGCATTCAAGTCCTACATTCAATACTGAATATAAAGGACTACATTGTGTTAGAACAATAGGGCAATCGTAACACGTCACAATTATTCAAAATGGCGGCGCCCCTGAAATTTGAAAGTGAGAATAAGCGATTTTAAAATTCAGTTGTCCTGATATAAACACTTTTTAAAAACAAATTTGAACAAATTTGAACAAATTTGTTTCGAAACATTGTTCCCTTTAGACACAACTTACTTGGATGCAATCCAGGCTAGCCTGAGTAGAACGCTTTTTTTCAGCCTTGCTTGCGAGTACCTAAACTACTCTGTAAATTAATGGCGATGAAAAATACTGGATTTCCCCGGGGGGGGGGGGAACTCTCATATGAAAGGGTAGGGATGCTCGTCGTCTCGCTTAGGGGTGTAAATTTCGGCTTTTGGTCTGTGTTCTGGGCAAAACGCCATCTTTTGTAGCTATGAAGGTCTCCTTTAGGGTTGCGCGCGAAGAAATATAAAAAAATATATATTTAATACGTTTTAAATATGGTCTCTTTTCGGGGTCAAAAAAGCCTGGGCCGCGCCCAGATTGTTCTCCTTTAGGGGTGTAATTCAAAATTTCCGACGAACACTCCACCCCTTTATACTCGAAGTCCCCCCTCCCCCTCCCCCCGGGGTAGATGCCGCTTTTGATTGTTAATAATGGCGGTTGATCTTCAAGTGAAGGGATTGTGACTTCGAAGGAAGTAGGTCAAATTTGCAGGGTCTAACACCTCTTCTTGAAGAAATTTATAATGGATCGTCACCAGGTCTCACAATAATTTATTTCATGTCATATGGCTAGAGCCAAGTGACCAGTTTTAAGCAGAAAATAGCAAAATGCGCAAGTAATCTATCTTGAGTCTGGACCCGACTAAGGAATCACATTTTTCAGTGGCGAAATTGCCACGCGCTAGTTTGCCAAAACGTTTTCACAATTGTTGTTCTGTAATTATGGAAACTGGACACGTATCTTAGTTGCCAGCCATGCATTTAGCAATCTCTGGGGTTTCTAAGTCATTTTCGACGTTGCACACTGCACGAGAATGTTTATCAACTTTTTAATACTGTTAACTGAACATTATTGCATCTTAAAAACTGGAAATTAAGGTCAATAGACAATTTCCAGTCTACTTAATGGTCTTTTTGAAGTCGTTTTCTTTTTTTCTCTGATCACTTGCATGGCTTCTTCCTTCTTTCAAACTTAAGCTTTCTCAGTAAAACGAAATAATCCCTACAACGTTCAAACATTTTGGCAAGTTTCCATGTGACTGGTAAATCTCCATATTCTTCGCCACACTAAGTTTCTCAAGGTGTAAATTTCGACTGTATGCCTTTTATCTTGTTATTGCCACAGTTAAATGGCTCAAGGGTATAAATCGAATGCGGCAGAGATGAGCATCGGCGCCTGTATGTCGCTTCTTCGCCCTAATTGATTTCCATTAAATGAAAACTTCTGCTTCACTGAGGCTATTTTGAAGTTGGCGTAAACATGGCTAGGAATAAATGACCTCTTAAAGTAAATACATTATTTCCTTTTCCTGTCATCATTCTAGAGAACAAGTAAAACATAAATAATTAATGGTAGGAAAATTGTATAAAAACAAAGGTGTATTGTCTTCTATTCGCACTAGCGATTTCTTAGGGGGGGGTGTAGAACTGAATGGACGAAAGCTCGGCAGAATCAAAGGTAAGACACAAAGTGTCATGGCTTTTCCATTTTGTTTTATTTCCTCGTTTTTTTTCTACTTCCTTGACTACAGAAGAAGGCTTGAGGGCGAACACTTCAATAACATTTCTTCTTGCTTAAAAATGAGACGAGATTTCAAGCCTGCTTTTCAAGTCTCTGTTCAAATGCAAGCACAAGTGTAGTTTATTCCACGAAACCGATGTTGTCATTTTTTAATTGCCAATATCGTGTCATCCGTGTCGAAACGTGAGAAGTATAACTGATTACAACAGTTTTTGGATTTTCCATAGATAAGGTGTTGACTCTACGGTACTGAAAAACCCCCAAAGGCTTTTAAATGTCTTGCTAAGAACTGAATTAAAACAAGCAAGCTTGAAGACGTGATGTTTTGAAAATAACCTAAAGTGGACTCATATGGAGAACGAAAGAACATTTCAATTTAAAAAAACAAAGCAGTTAGGGTCTTTTCTACACTTGTGACGATTCCCGCATGTTTCAGTATGGCTCGTTACCGGATCAGTTTGTATTACGATCGATTTAAAGGCTCCTGTCTTCGGAGAGCCGACGTCATAACGTGCGCAGGTAGTTTTTCACGATTTGGCCGTGAAATAATTATACCAGAGTCGCCAGCTTTGATGGACTGGAAGGAACGCCATCTTAGAGGCGCAAAGCAATATACTCGTCAGTCCACCAAACTCATATAATAATAATATTAATAATTAGAATAATGTTATTTTCACACGATAATGTTTTACAGCTGAATAGCTTGTGGGGTCGTGCACAAATGAAATCAAATCAATCCAATGTATACATATCAAGTCATATTGGTTTTTGACGAGAGGGGAAAACCGGAGTACCCGGAGAAAAACCTCTTGGAGCAGATTAGAGAACCAACAAACTCAACCCACATTTGACGCCGGATGTGGGAATCGAACTCAAGCCACAAGTAAAACATATTTTTGTGGAACTGCGAATAGCCTATGGAGAACGACCGATGTGGTATATAGAAATTGAGAGAATATAGAGCTCGTATTCTGTAAGTAACAGCGTTCAGTGGCCTTTAGTTAGCAGTGATCTTCAGTTTTACGATGATGTCAATGCCGGCCGCGAAGTTTTCGTAAGAGCATGTAACAGTGTCCGGAATGTCATGACACAAAGTATCCATATATAAGTATTCATCTAATACTTTGCGAAGCACACAGCATGAAAATTCATAAGTACAGTGAAACCTCGATTAACGAAGTGCCAAGGTACTGAGGAAGATTAGTTCGTTATATATAACAATTATTCCATGAGCCCGAGTTGGATATGAAGTGATAAAATAACCAACGAGCGCGTAGCGCGAGTTGGTTATAACCACTTCACATCCAACAAGGGCGAATGGAATAATTGTTTTAGTAAATTCTCAAACCGGGTTTTGCCGCCGATTTTTATTTCCACAATTTTACAAAGCGTCCGGAAAGAGCATCTTGGCGCACTATTTTCCATATGACGTAAAACTTCGACTATTGGCTCATAGTCGGAGTTTTTTAGCCAATCAAAAAGCTAGAAATGCAATAGTCGGAGCTGAAAATTTACTAAGAAGGTATAGTTCATTTTTTATGAGAAAGTTTTAACGCTACGTTGCTCTATACTCTTCCGAGTTCCGCATTTGCGTTTTGTTAAGATCTGTGGCTACAGTATACACTGCACAAGGCTGCGTTACGCGTAAACTGACAGTAATGATAGTTTAATGAAGCTTTAATTTATCAGAATAAGAGTTCCAGTCTTCTTGTATAACATGGGCTGGTTGGTCGAAGCATGGTTAGCGCTAACTGTTGGTTAAGAGATATCAAAATGAATAGGTTTCCATGGTATTTAACACTGGTTAGCGATAACCATGCCTCGAGCAACCCGGGCCAGAACTTTAACAATAGAAACTACTTCAGGTGCTGGATAAAAACGATACTGAGATTTCTCGATCGGGGCAGCGTATAATGTTGCAGGATCGTTGTTGGTCTCAGTGTTTGATTATCATTTTTTGTATTTGATAAATATTCATTATATCGAGGTAAATGTGACATTAGGGCCCTCAAATTGTGTTCGTTATAAAGAGGATTTCGTTATATGGAAGTTTGTTAAATTGACCTTCCACTGTATATGATGAAGTTTTTATTTTTTTTGTACTTTATTTATTTTTTATTGTTTACGTTTGGTAATAACAAAACAAATGACTGACTACATTAGGACAACACTAAGCTACAACATACACACGCACAAACTACATTAAGGCTACCTAAGCTGATAGCAACAAACTGAGAATATTAAGTGCTAATCTAACTTTGGAGTTATATTTCCCAATTGACTGTGATAATACGTTTTAAGTGGTTTCACACATGTAACCATGTTGACGGTTCTCAGTCACTGCCGAGATGTAGTTATCCACCTCCCCGAAAAACGGATACTCGATTTTAAAAACGGTTAACTTTTATTAGCTGGGATAATTGGCGTTTAATAAATTTTTAAATAGTCAAATATCGCACCCTTGGTTGTCCTGTTTCCAAATTACTGGAACCGGCAACTCTGTTTGCGTGGGATCACTAACAATCCTATTGAGTTCATCGGAGCCGACCATTTATCATTCTTGTCCAAGAAGACCAAAAAGTCAACAATCCATTTAATGTCAAAATTTATTGCATTCCATCCCACACCCAGCTCAACAATAACTTCGGTATGCTAAGAGGGGCGGGGGAGGGGCAGGTGCGTGGCTTAGTTGTTCAGGGTGGGGCTATTCGCTCGGTGGTTTTGACGCTTACGCCATGTTGGCGGACGAAAACAAAAGATCTCTTATTTGCTCCTTGTGTTCGTCCAAAAGCAGTCTTACATTACATTATTGTTATCTGTGTCTTTAGATTGGTTCAATGCAAACCATCTATTGGTTGCCATACTCTAAAATGATTTGTAATGCTTTAAATCGTTGCAGAATATACAGGGCCACACAAGAAGACAGCCCTACAATGTACCCGTTATAATTGTGGTTCCTTTACTTTTTTTAGATTTCCACTCATTTATACTTAAATGCTATCGCTAAAATGGTCTCTTTAGTTTCACCAAAAACAAAATCTCTCTTAGGTAAATTGCCTTCATTCCGATATGAAAAGTGAAACTGAATCATAACTGAATCATCCAAAAAAAAATTGGGCATTTGGCGTCTTCTACAATTAAGATACTGTACTGAAATTCCTTCAGTAAGGGAAGTAGAGCGTACTTTCAAATAAATTTCATGGGTCACTTCCCCGACAAAATATATTATTACAGGGTTGGACATTAGCACTCGACCGCTCGCCCAGGCGAGTCTCTAAAGTGTCGGGCGAGCGCAAATCATCGATCACTCGCCCGTTTGGCGAGTACGATTTTCGTCGCCAAGAAATTATTTAAATTGCGAAATAAACACTTCTTTTTGCATTCCATTTTGCCAAGAAAATCCCTAAACATAAACTTACCATTTCTATTTTACAAAGTTTAATATTCCGAACTGTCTAATAATCTGGCGCTAAAAGGCAACATTGGGCTTCGTAAATAGACAGATTATATGAAATATGGCTTCCAGGTCAGTGACACTGCTGGTCACTATCGGTGACTAGACAAACATGGCGCCTTAAGACCGTTCCTCAGAAGAACAGACACGTTTACTCGCAAACTGCAGGGAGATCTCTTGGGATTTAAGGTCTTTAATAGAATTTTTCATTGAAGTAATAATCCTCGGTCTGCCACGTGCTTGACGACGTTGGAAGCGAATTGTTTTCCTAACTTTCCCAGCACTCTGATCAATGCGTGTTGAAACTAAAACAGACTTCCTATTTACTTTAATAGCCTTTCAGTGTTGAAGTACATTTCAATGGTATTAAATAGTAAAAATGAAAGATGACTAAATTGGTTAGAGAGATTGGGGGGGTGGGGAGGGGGGAGGTGGGTAAACTTTTGGGCGAGTGAAAACTGATCCAGGCGAGTGCATTTTGAGGGTCACTCGCCCAAATGGCGAGTGCTCTCAAAATTAAGTGTCTAACCCTGTTATTAGTAAGTTCACACTCTGCGCAACCATTTAACTCGTACACGCCAATATAAATGCTGATTTATGATGGAGAACTCACATCCAAACATCACTACACAAAAGCAAATGTCATAGCAACCTTGGATCCCTACTAGTTTTGAAGAAAGCGAGAATGAGTTATTACATTGATAAATCAATCTTCGGGAGAGTTCCACAAGACAGAAAACACATATTACGGAAATATTTTTGCATTTTGATGTTCCAATTAGTTCATTGCGCGGACACGCAAAGTTGTTCTGAATGGTTTTAATAGACTCATAGCACTCACTGTCCAAACAAAAGATTTTGCCCGTCTAACCTCTCATTCAGTGTGAGGCTGGACGGGCAAAGACAATACAAAGACAGAACCTTTATTCCCCAAGGACTTCAAAATGGCTGCCGAGTGATAAAGGTGAATGAGAACATCTTTTTCTTCAAAATTTGAGTGAAACATGCAATAGTTTATAAATCATACAAAGGTACTTTGAGTAAGGGCACTATCTTAATATCCCGGAAAGCAACTTATTTTTTTTTCTCATTTTCTCAGTCTAGAATTTCTGGTAAATAAAGAACAACCTGCTATAAATTGAAATGCTAATTTTTTTTTCCATTTGTTTTTCGTGCATCGCTCGAGGCTACGTTAAATAGCTTATAGTGGATGCAAAGTAAGTTAATCGATTTCTTAACCAGATGGTTTAAAGTGATATTTATCCACTTTGTGCCATTAAACAAATTCTCAATGCAAAGCTATGAATAAATTGGCAGACGTTCAAGACAAAGCCGAAGCCGCTTGAAAAAAAAGTGTTCAAATTCTCGTCAAAGGCTATTTATCTACAAACACTGAGCTCCGACCTTAAACAAGTTGTAAAACCTCTTTGTTTCTGGCTTACGGTAGGTTCGAAACAAACTGAAATTAGACACCAAAGGGCACCGCTCCATTTTAGAAAAGAACTGTGCGTTTATGTAAGCTTAATTTTTGGTTCGCAAAACGTGAGACAAAATCCTTAGGGGGGCTGAAAACTGATGTTGGAGATAATTGCGAAGTCAGACAAAGGCTATTCATGGTGAGACCTCATTTCTTTTCTTCCTTTTTTTTTTCAAGCTTAAGACCTCCTCCTAAGCTTTTAAATTATCGGTGTTGAGAAAAATGTTATTTCGCATCAAGCTTACAGACAAGGGCGATCCAGCTGGATGGTGAAGAGAAATCTGGTGGAAAGAGTGCGCACACAGTGCCGTAAAAGATATTTTACTGTAACAATTTGGCAGTGAAGGAACATTAATTTAGAAGGTCCACTCTCCCAAAGACTTTGAGGTTTACAGATTTTTTTCCTCCAAACATGTATTTGACAAATGCGATGCTGATTTTCTCTTAACACTGAAAGTATCCGTAAATATGTTTTCAAACATCGCAAAAAAGTCTCGAGAATTGGTTTTGTTTCCGCTTCAAAATGCATAAAGAATATGTAAGAATTGTTTTTATCTTCTTTTTCATTTAAATTAGTTGGAGTAGAATTGAGATGGATTTAGCTAACCGGAGAAGATTTCAAGTTTGCTTTTGAATAAATATATTGAAAACGTTGAGTGAGTCAGAGAAGAGTAAAGAAGAAAGCGAGCTGTTCGAACAAGAATCAGGCAGATGAGATATTTTATCTCTATACACAAGAGGTGCAGACATGTTGTTATGTAAGTAGGGGGATAATTTTCTCGATGTATACTGCATCTGTCACCGTTGAAAGGAGGAAGCTTATACATCAAAAAATCGCAATACGAGCTCCGCATTTGCAAAGTAGCGAAAGTCGCTGACATCTTCGAAACTCATGCATATTTAGCGGTGTAATGGTTTTGGATATAAACTGCAGCATTCCTTTTTGGACTTCAAAGAAGAGCCTTGTGGATGACTGGGTGGCAAATCTCACAAAGTATAGAAATCCTTTAGTTTTCAAGTTTCCTTTTTTTGCATCAAAAACGAGCTTTTGCCTTGTTTCCATGGAAACAAGGCGGAACAACATTGTCACTCTAAGCTTGCACCTGTTGTCCGCAATGTTTTTCACAACACGCTGAGAGAGTTGCTATCAGAGCCTCGCGTCACAAAGCTGAATAAGAAGGGCACAAATGATAGTAATTAATGCTCTCTATTGAACTTAGTGTATTATACTCCCGAAATATATGCCCTTGAACTGAAGGTTACGTTAGAAAGAGTTGAAAACGTGTCAAGATTTTGAAAAGTGCAACACAAAAAATCAAGTCAGGAAGCGTAACATTTTGCCGGTTGGAATGGTGAGTTATATTATTAAGAAAGCGATGAAATTAAAATGGCCCGGAATAGCCGTTCCGAAACCTACGCAACACAAAAAGTGGTTTCTTTAATCAAGTTGAGAGGGATTCCAGAAACTTCGGATTTCGTGGCAACTCAAACAAAAACAAACTGGAAAATTAAAATAGTCAAGCATTAGCAAAAACTCTCGCAAGAGACGAGGGAATCACTCACTTTCAATTTAAGACGTTTCTCGAGGTTAACTTACAAAATCCGCAACAAAGACTTCATTCATTCGACAGGTTGGATGTGACAAATTTAATTGCCTTACGGGGCGATACATTATAGACAAAAGACGAAAAGGATAGAATTAGAAAGTTAAGACCGGGATTTCATTGGTACTCGGCGCGTTCTTAGCTAAACTGCCTGATTCAGATTCGGGCGAAATGTTTGTTGCTAGTGCGCGTTGGGGAAAACAGTGATTACATCTTCAATGAATTTATGCCGCACAATTAAGACTCTTGTTTGTGATCCACGCGTCTTATAAGCTAAACTCAAGTTAGGTAAAAAATGTTTTGCTTCTTAATTTGTGTTTAAGGGGACACAGCGCTACCTTCTTACCCGACCCTTTTTGCAACTGATATATATTTATTGTAGGAGGATAAAGAAAAGTTCACTCTCCTTGATTTCAGTCTAAAGAATGACGTTATGAATTACAAGAAGAAGGATGTAACGTGAAGTCTGCGGCACGAACTATGGAAAACACTACTGAAAATCTTCGACGGTTTCCCCCTAGAAGTAAATTTAACGATGAAGAATCGACAGGAGTTTTGCGGTTGATTTTGGAACAAGAACGCTTACTAAAGAACCCTGTTAACCCGGTGTTGAATATCACGAGCGACAAACTTAAGCGTCTTCCTCCGCTAAGTGAAGCACTGCATGATTCCCGGAATGCGCAACTCGAGAATCCCGCTTTCGAACCGAAACGAATTCATCGAAGGCCAAAGTCAAACGAGGATAGGGCAACATTTTTAAAAGGCGCGCTCGGAAAGCCTAAAATTCCTGAGATTTACAGTACGCCGAAAATAGCGAGGCCCCGGCAGCGTGAAAGACCGCGCGCCTCCTACGGGCGACACATTGAGATTCAAAGAAACCACAGTGAGCCGATCGAGTGGAAAGAAAGCATCGAGGAATATAAAGGTTCTTCGACGAACGACTTTTTCCTAGACAGACCGTCAAACCCCACACCGCTACAGGAGACTAACAAGCTGATGGACCAAGAAACAGTATCGAGAACTATAAATAAAGACGGGTTTGAGTACGAAAGCGAAGACGATTTAATAGATATTGCGCAAATCGAGGAAAAATATGCCTCACATATAAACTAACGAAAGTTCAGGATTTCATCACAAGGCGGAACGGCTACACGAGGATCACCAAAGCGAAAGCACAAATGGGTGAAAATGAAATTTATGGCTTCAAACTTGATGGCCAGACATGGAAGTCATTGCGAGCACACTTAAAAGGCTTAAAAATGTTTATATTTAAACAATTTTAAACTTGAGATGCTGAGAGGAAGAACAAATAGGAGTTGACAACTGAAAACGTGAGAAGATGAGGCACTGATGATTCTTTTGAGAACAAGACTGTTAGCGATATACCTCGTCATTTCGTTACGCGTACGCTGTGACTTCATATTTAGAATCAGAATCAGTGCGTTTCTGTGACAGGAAAGAATACTTTTGTAGTCGCTACTTGGCTGGACGAATGGATCATCTTTTCAATGAAAATAAGGAAAACACGACAGTACGCTAAAACGACCCCCTGGAGAGAGCAGTTTGGAAATTAGAAAGATATCACGATGCATTTTTAAAGAACGCTGTTTTTCTGCTCTCAACACTGGGAGTCAAATAATATAAGATCTTCGCAAAGATTAGAACGTTTTTCATCCAAACACCAGGAACATATATTTTTATATATAATTAAGGCAAAATATACATAGAGTGAATTAAAACGCAAAGTCAGTTTTTAATACCACGCCGACTCTGTCAAAATTTAAGAATAAAACTTTCACCAGCTCTTGCTTTTTTCTTTAGTAATGTAATTAATTCCCCATAATTCAGTCGCCAAATCGTCAAATTCTCAGCTGAACGTCCTTCGAAATTGTTTTCTAAGTAAGAAGAAAAATAATCGTATTCAAGCCTTAAGATTTCTTAAAAAGGAATGTAGGAATTGCTCTCGATCAGGCCTCAGTTGTTTAAACGATGATTAGCGCTATCCACCGGATAAATCACTATCCAGTGGATAGAGCAATTGGTTTCACTATGACTTAGAGCGGTTTTCAAATGAGTGTCGTAAAACCAAAACCAAAGTAATTACTTTGGCCAATCAAAAAGGACTGAGACAATCCGGTAAACCAATCAAAACTCGAAGTAATTACACTTAGTATAAATACACAGGTGATTATACAAAATCGTGCGCTCTCATTGGCTCGCTATCTCGGATTATCAGGCGATAATCACCTCCACGGACAAAATGGCTGCCAGTAGTCGTTTTGCCACTGTAAGTGAAGATGATTTCGCGTTGAAATGTTTTTTTTTTTCCCTTTTTTGAAATAATCACCTTTGTATTTATACTAAAACAATTATTGGCCTCGGGCGAAGTGATTATCGGTGAATATTCACCTCGACTTCGTCTCGGTGAATATTCACCGATAATCACTTCGCCTTCGGCGAATAATTGTTAATTAGCCGACACAAAGCGCGGGAAAATGTGCACGTGCGAACCATGATTGGTTTTGGTTTCACTTCTGATTGGCTGAAAAAGTGGCTCGAGAACTTTGAACCAATCACTGAGTAAAGTAATCATAAACCAAAGCAATTCGCTAATCACTTTCGACACTCAATTGAAAACCGCTCTATTTACTGGATAGTGATTTATCCGGCGGATAGCGCTACCCTTGTTTGAACAACTGGGGCCAGTTCGTTGACATTTATGAATTTCGAAAGTCATTTTTTCATAAAAGGAAAGAGAAGGGTTGGGTAGGATTCAGTAGATGGACGAGGTAGGGAGGAGACCCTAAGCTTTCAATCTGCTGAACCCTCTAGCTAGCCAAGCATAATCCAATATAACGTTTTATCCCCCTTTCACCCCCCCCCCCCCCTCCCCCCATCCCACTCCTTCCCGGAGATAATAAAAACTTCATGCAATGGGTGATGGGAGTAGAAAACCGTCACCTCGATCCCGGGAGCTCTCCTTCCGTTTTGGGCTGCTGGCCAAAAACGAAGGGAGTCCTGGGAACGAGATTAGGAAAGCTGATACAAGCATGCAGAAAGCTGCTATTTAGGCCACTTTCAGAAATACCATAATACTCTTTGTTTGCCCTCCAAAATCAAATGTTCGTTTTTGAGAAGAGGGAAGAGCATCATTCTAAAGAATTGACGGGATAAAAAACTGAGGGGAGAAACACGAAACAGCGTTACCGAGCAGATTTAAGCGTTGATTTGTAGCATTTAGATTTAATCACAAATTTGGACACATTTACCTCTTGGTTTTTGTGATAAATACCTCCATGTAAACAGTTTTACACAATTGAAATTTTCAGTAGTTCGTCAAGCTGACCTGGCGCCAGTTGTTCAAAAGGTGGATAGCGCTACCCACTGGATAAGTGATCACTATCCATTAGATAGCGCAATTGATTTCGACTTATCCACTGGATAGTGATTTATCCGGCGGATAGCTCTATCCATCGTTTGAACAACTGAGGCCTGGTGAATATTGGTATCCATGCAGTGATCCAGGTTGTTAAAAATAATAAGTTCACAAGACATACTTCGAATGAGTTGAAATAAAATGGAAAAATTAGTTTGAGATATATGACGGTTATTGACCAAGCCTGAGGTCAAGATGGCTGGATAGTGGCCAAGTTCTTTTTTGCGTGTTTATGGACTGAAACAAAGTCGAAGTCCATAAATACGCAAAAAAAGAACAAGCTTGACAGAACAAGCTTGGTCAATAAAGGATTTATTATATGGGATAAAACACCAAAAAATTATCTTTGATCTTGCGGGACCAAGCGAGTAATCCCGAGCGGGCAGTATAGCTCCATCTTGCCTGCTCGGGTAGGCAATCACAGCGAGGGATTTGGTTCATTTTTGCCTGCTCACGGAAAGATGCACGCACCATACACATACACGCACATATACTTAATTGACCACTACCCCTAGAGGCTTTCAGGGCCAATGAAATACAGTAAACGAAACAGACGACACTGAACAACGTTAACAACTGTTAAGAATCCTAACGGGACGAAGGCAAACCAGTTGCCGGGCTATTTACAAGTGAAGCAGAGAAGTTGAACCAGGGACTACCTTCATCTTTATCTTATATCGTAAACTTTGAATAAGATACCACTATGAGACTTTTGTATCATTGTATTTAGTAAATTGAATTCTACTAGTATATTTTTACATATTTATGTTATTAACTTAAAGTGATCTTTTTCAGATACTTTCTTCTTTTTCAGTGTACCCAATTAGCTTGTTTAGCTAAATACATTGACACTTGAACAGCTGACTTGAATAAAGTTGATTGATTGAACAGAACGAGTCTTGAACCAGTGATCTCAAGATCTCAAGGCAAGCACTCTATCCACTGAGTCGTACTGCCTCCTAATAAAATTAACAAGATCGTTGGCAGCCATAGAACACGTACACCTCTTGCTTAATAATGCAATCCCGACTCTGTGGCAACAAAGCCATGTAATTAACGTGGGGCTTCATAATGAGTGCGCTTAACGATCGTTGTTTAACGGACAGAGAGATTAAGCTAAGTGACTACTTAGTATTCCTTTTGTACTAATTGAAATAAGGAAACGTGAACTGGTGAGATATTACTTGGTAAACATGAAAATTAAAAGGCAAGCGAGGGGAAGAGGGGTGGCAAAAAAAATCTTGCAGTTTGGAAGACGGGAAAACACCATAGATTCATCGTGTAAAGAGCACTTTTCCAAACTCTACCTCGATGCAAAGGGAACGAAGAAGAAAGAAGAAAATGGGTTTACATAAACAATTAGTGCCTAATCCTTATTTAGCATCAAAAAGGGTGAATTGGTCCAACCACTCAACACGCTTGAGCTAATTTCATGAAAAGTATCCATAGCGTTTACCAGTTATCACCGAAGTGTCATTGAATGTTAGGAACTAAAATTTTAGTAACTGTTTCCAATAGTACCCGGAGGTAAGCCTAACCTTAACAAGATCTTGACAGGTTATAGCTTATTATTGATATTGATTAAGTCTCTAGCTACTCACTAGATCAATTAGCTTTGGTAGCAACCGATTACAATGTAAACATTGAACTCTGGAGTACTAAATGTCGACAATTGAATAAGATCGCGTGGCGCCTGGAAGACCGCTGCAAGAATTTATCGAAATATCTTGACTTCTTGGCTACTATGAAATGCAAAAACACAATGTCTGTCATTATGTTCAAGTGATTACTTGGGTCATATTTCCTGGAAAACGATGACATCTCATGGACGAAAAGCCAAGGTTACGGAGGTTTTCCTAAATACACGAGATCACAATCGTTTCAAATGCCACGGAGTTACATTAAGACATGATGTTGACAACCGGCTGCCAAGTTCAACTGCTGATAAAATTGTCTCTGAAAGGTCGAAAAAACTAGTGATTGTGGATAACCTTTATCCAACGAGCCGACATAAGATTATTCGTCGTCAAAAAGGAAGAGATTTGCTCGTTGCTACGAAGTCCATAGAGAAAAGTTTGCAACTGAAGTTGGAAAAGAATGGGAGCAAGACATCGTGCTACCAGGGCAGTAATTATAAGCAACTAGAAACGAGAGAACCAAATGGTGTCGATTGCACGACATCTGAATTAAAATTGACTTCATCTAGCGCAGCTGTTCGTTCTAGCGGAGTAGAGCATACAAGAAAGCAAGAAAAACAAGCTAACGGAAAGAAAACCTCAAAAAACTGTTTACAAGGGACCGAAAGTATTTACAGTCGACATATCAAGAACGGGCAAAGTAGCAACAGAGAAATCCCTCAACCAGACTTCAGCGAAAGCAACAATAATAGTTTATCAAAGGATTTTCAAGACGTGGAATCTGAGTTGCCGGCATCAAAAACAAGAGACAACAGAAGAGCGAATTTTAAACAGTGTTTGCAGGGAAGACAGAGAGTGATTTTAGACGATTGCACTGGAGCAAACTGCTCACAAAATGATACCCAAACACTTCAAGAAGACATATCATCAAGAGACGAACAGGTTTTAAATAGTCTGACGGATACGCAGTTGAGAGAGTCTCTGAAAAATATAATGAAGCGACGTAGAAGCAGCATACGATTTGTAAAGTCTGACTACGTATGCGAAGTGCTTAATCTCGAAGCAACAATCAGCGAACAACTACACACAGATCCGGAGCCTAACAGTGACCAAGAAAAATTTTCGGTGTCTACTAGGAAGATTTCGCAAAGTCGCCAGTTCTTGTCGAGCGTACTGGCTCCGCCTCGGGTGCAGCCCTCGGGAAAACCCGGGCGAGACGAACTTGCTGAACAGAGCATGCCACCGATGCAAACTGTATCCCCTACCAGGTCCTTTCTACTTACTGCACCCCTTAGAAGACTAAGCGCTTGGCAAAAACCTGCGCTTGAAACGGCCGAGATCAGAGTGATTCGACCCGCTCTCGCAAAGGGATACGTTCCAAACTTGACAAACAGAAAGGTCTTTGGAAAACGATTCACTAATTCCTCTCCCGTACTTTCCGCACGAAAAGAGCAGGGTAAGAATTTTGATGAGGAAAATGAAATCCGAGAATTTCTCCTCACGTATGCAAAGGTTTCGACGGAAAACAAACATTTACACGAGCAAACCCACGAGCCAGTACGCATGTTAAGCCAGACCCCCGAGTTGGTAATAAAAAGTGCTATTGGACAATTTCTCACACATGCTTTTCCGTCCGGAGAAATTTGTGATTGGAATGGACTTAAAGTCTCATCGCCAATAGATGGTTTTGAGGAGCAACAGCGCTGCAAGTTGTTGAGGATTAAGACTTGTATGAAGCACTTGGCTGCTGTGGCTTGAGGTTAGACAAATACGGAGATTTAGTCATTCTCTAAACGAACAGGGAGACGCGGGGCAATCGACAGGGAATCGGAAAACTGAAACAAAACACCATAAGGAGTTTCAAGCATAAGTCAAAGGCGACGGGCTTAGCAAGATAGAATGAAAGCGAAGTCAAACGCGATCTCAGTTTCGATTGGAATACGAATAAAGAACGACAGCGTCGGAGTTTGCGTTTCTGAGCTCGCGTAGAATAGAAAAGATGGCTCTTTTTATATTCTTGTTCCCAGAGCCTGCGCTTCTTTTGGTCAGCAAAGCTGACAAATTACCGGTAGGAGACGACGTAGATTTCAAAGTTCCTCCCATCTGCATGAGAGCCCGTTCAAGACTCGAAAAGCATGTTAGTCCTTAGTTATTATATGGTTAGGAAACTCGACAAGTTTCTTTGTTTTATGTTTTTGTTCGCTATTTTGGCCTTGACTGTTCTAGCTTCTGAGTTTCATAACCAGTCCATGGGGATCTTTTGTTGGAGCTGTCGCTCTATAAGATTTACCCGGCCAAATGGCGAAGCCTATAAATAAATAAATAAATAAATAAATAAACAAATGTATATGAACTATGGTTAGTCCGATCACTTTGTCTATGAAAGTTAGCTCAGCTATTTTTTAATAGTCATAAGGATTAATAAAAGACACCCACACCGCTTAAAAACATAGCCGATTTTAAATAAATTAATACAATGCAATTAAGTATCTTGAACAAACTCGCTCTCTGGTACTCCTTTCTCTGCTCTCATTTGTTAAATTTCGGATTATTCGGCTTGCTCATTCCATTTCTGGTTTTCTCTGTTGCTACGGAGAGCGAGCAGCAATAGACATCTCTATGCGAATTTCTCGTTGTTTTTGGTTTTTCTTGCTTTTTACGATAATGAATCACACTTTTACCAGAATGCACTGCTCGGCGACCAGACTGCACTGCGAAACGACCACAACTAATCAGTCACGTGACCATGCAGTGAGTGTACCGAAAACCCTGCTGTTGTGTTAGTTGTAATCTGACTGGATTTGAGAACTGTCTAAGACCCATCGAACTAACAAAATATGTGTTTGAAATTCGTCTCGCACCAATTTTACCTGATACATTTTTTCAGGAAAATAACACATTCTTTTGACATAACCCAGAACGCCATTTTTTCAATGATCAATTCCAAATGTATTTTGTAACTTCTTTTGGACAAACAAAAGATACTTAAAAGTTGAGTGTAAAGCGATACTGTTACATATACCTCGTGGAATGCTTTTGCTCTACCCGCCGGAAAAAAGTTACTAATTTCTTCATTCACCAAGACGATAAAATTTGCGAATTTTTAAATAACGAAGATTTGGTTTTTCTGTATGATCAAGGGCCCATCAAAAGAAACCTCTATTCACTACTTGCACAATCCCATAATACACTTCTATTACCCCCCAAAACGTTTGTATAACCATTGTTTTCAATTTCTCCAGGGACATGAAAATGTCCCAAGAGAAGTCGAAAACAATGCCTATGCAGATTTTTTGGGGGTAAAAGAGGCGTATTATGGGATGTGCGCAAGTAGTGAATCTGCCATACTTAGCCTAGGAGTCAACCCTTTCCCGAGTAGATTTATTTATAGAACGCCTGGAGATTCAGCACGTCCACTGTTGTAAAAGCCAATCAAAACAGAGCTATCTCAGCGTCACGGGAAATATGATACTTTTCGCGGGAAAAACATGTTCCTAAAAAATAAAGTTACTCGGGTAAGGATTGGGGACCCCAAAAAATATTAGATGTAAAAGGGGGGTGTTTGAAAAATATAAACACCCACAAGGGGGGTACTTTAAATAATGAAAACAAAAATTGTCATTAGCCAATGTAAATACAATTTAACAAAATATAATAATGGGGTTGACAGGTGGTCTGGTTTTCTTTTCCTCTGTCATAATTTTGCTCGCTTGAGTACATATTTGAATGGATGCCTCTATTAGGTGCTTCCAGTAAGAGATCATTTAGCAATTTTTTTCATACTACTGTGTGATAGTTTTTCTTCCAAGAAAATAATTTGTCTTGATGATATATTTTTAGTTTTTTGGTGATTATTTTCTCTGCAGCTGGCCAGGGTTTCCGTTTGAGGTCAACTGCGCATGATTTTGATGGAATGGAGAGACTTTGCATTTAGATGAAGAGAGTGTGGTTGTTTACCATGTACAAACAGAAACCGGCTGGTACTAGGTATCTTCAAATGGTAAGCAAAAACTCCCGAATAGGAAACTCAGTTGGGATCGGCGTATACCATTAACACAATTCGTTCAAGTTCACCGAGAGAGTCTGGAGAGAGGAAAAATCATGGAAGTTTGCAAATGGTAAACACATTTTCCGTTTGGTATTTGAAGTTTGGACTACCTTTCGACAAATCCCGTTTTCTCCTAAAAATTTCCGTTTGGGACGACCAAAATAGGCTTACCATTTTTTATTCCAACAAAACTTCCGATTTTTGTTGGAAAGTGGTAAAAAAACTTGTCTTATGCAACTATCCTCAGCAGGTTTTACTTACTTTCTCCCCTTCACCGCTGTTAGATTGGAAAAGATCTCCCACCACGCATCGCCAACTACGTAAGACACGCTAAATTATTTAATTTCCCAATATTCAGTCATCCGCATACATTTACCTTTATCCATATCTAATTACCTCCATTTAAAAAAAAATTATCATCATCCGTATTAAGATACATTCACGCTAGTCATTTAACATCATTTACCTTCAGACATATTCATTAACCTTCATATACTTTCATGTCACTTCAATCATCTCCATTTACCCTCATTTACCTCCAGACATCCAGCGCTAGAGCGTCGTACCAAACGAGTCATCCCGGGATTTCGGCCCGTGCGATCGCTTTTGGACGCAGTTGGCCCTTCGCTGCTTTCTGCTACCGACCTTGCCTCCCGGTACGGCATTGAGGGAGAGATATGTCGGCCCCTAAACCATATGTGACAAATCCCACGCCTACTCACAGCTCCAAACCGCCCTTGTCAATATAGCCTGCGAATTCGATGGCTTAAATATTCAAGAGAAAAGTCGTTTTCTCTCTCATGTGGTAAGCACTGGAGTCGCAGATTACAAAGTGTGCGCATGCGCCCTGCGAAAGGTAACATACATACATGCATAAACTTTATTTCATCTGGAATTTCAGAATAACTACAGGAGCTAATGTCTTCGAGACATTACATTTGCAGCTAAAATACATGGCATATACAGATACATACTAAATACATAATATTTAAAGATATATTCATTAAAAAGAAAAGCCGCTGTACAAAATGAGGCCCTGGATTCTCTTTCAAAACCAGTAAACTCATAGGTACGGATAAAATCAGGTAGCGCATTCCGCAACTTAGCTGATACATAAGAAAAAAAGAACTAAGACCATAACTGGTTGTTCTAGGTTTATTGAGGGACAGAATGTAATTTCCGCGAAGATTATGTATAAGAAGAGGACGGGAGAGAAAACGTGTTTTTCATATAAGGAGAAAGATCCTTTTTTGTTTTGTGTTTTTTCCCAAAAAAACCCCATACTTTTATAAAGTAATATGAGGATTACAGCGATGAGGGCCAGTCTTGTGCTTCTAAAGTTGCCTCGCTCATGCCCAAAAAGAATTCTGGGTAATTCTGCCATTCCATGACAAGGGAACACTCCCGATTCTCATTTCATAGTTTTTCTCATAAGTGTCGGGCCACCCAGTCCTACCAGCAAAATACCGCATCGATTGAAGTCTTTGGCTTTCAAAACTTGCCCAAATTGTATCGGTAGGTCCTGGAATTCGTCCACAGAAAGGCCAGAGAGACAACTTCACTCGTGAACCGCCATGTTTACAACAGAGCATGTTAGGCGTACCAGTCTGCATGAAACCGTCTCTCACCTCTGTCTCGAGAAGACCAGACACGCACGGTTCTTACGTTACGTTTATGCCTGTAGAATCGAGAACAGAAATGTCAATTGCTGGTAAAGACCGTACCAGCATGTTAATTTTTTGGGTAAGCTAGGTATCAGAGAGCAAGAACATTTACGCATGCGCTGACGGAATGTTTGAACAAGAGAAAAAAACGCAGTACCTCCAGACATCCGGCGCTGGAGCGTCGTACCAAACGAGTCATCCCATGATTTCGGCCCGTGCGATCGCTTTTGGACGCAGTTGGCTCTTCGCTGCTTTCTGCTACCGACCTTGCCTCCCGGTACGGCATTGAGGGAGAGATATGTCGGCCCCTAAACCATATGTGACAAATCCCACGCCTACTCACAGCTCCAAACCGCCCTTGTCAATATAGCCTACGAATTCGATGGCTTAAATATTCAAGAGAAAAGTCGTTTTCTCTCTGATGTGGTAAGCTCTGGAGTCGCAGATTACAAAGTGTGCGCATGCGCCCTGCGAAAGGTAACATACATACATGCATAAACTTTATTTCATCTGGAATTTCAGAATAACTACAGAAGCTAATGTCTTCGAGACATTACATTTGCAGCTAAAATACATGGCATATACAGATACATACTAAATACATAATATTTAAAGATATATTCATTAAAAAGAAAAGCCGCTGTACAAAATGCGGCCCTGGATTCTCTTTCAAAACCAGTAAACTCATAGGTACGGATAAAATCAGGTAGCGCATTCCGCAACTTAGGTGATACGTAAGAAAAAAAGAACTAAGACCATAACTGGTTGTTCTAGGTTTATTGAGGGACAGAATGTAATTTCCGCGAAGATTATGTATAAGAAGAGGACGGGAGAGAAAACGTGTTTTTCATATAAGGAGAAAGATCCTTTTTTGTTTTGTGTTTTTTCCCAAAAAAACCCCATACTTTTATAAAGTAATATGAGGATTACAGCGATGAGGGCCAGTCTTGTGCTTCTAAAGTTGCCTCGCTCATGCCCAAAAAGAATTCTGGGTAATTCTGCCATTCCATGACAAGGGAACACTCCCGATTCTCATTTCATAGTTTTTCTCATAAGTGTCGGGCCACCCAGTCCTACCAGCAAAATACCGCATCGATTGAAGTCTTTGGCTTTCAAAACTTGCCCAAATTGTATCGGTAGGTCCTGGAATTCGTCCACAGAAAGGCCAGAGAGACAACTTCACTCGTGAACCGCCATGTTTACAACAGAGCATGTTAGGCGTACCAGTCTGCATGAAACCGTCTCTCACCTCTGTCTCGAGAAGACCAGACACGCACGGTTCTTACGTTACGTTTATGCCTGTAGAATCGAGAACAGAAATGTCAATTGCTGGTAAAGACCGTACCAGCATGTTAATTTTTTGGGTAAGCTAGGTATCAGAGAGCAAGAACATTTACGCATGCGCTGACGGAATGTTTGAACAAGAGAAAAAAACGCAGTACCTCCAGACATCCGGCGCTGGAGCGTCGTACCAAACGAGTCATCCCATGATTTCGGCCCGTGCGATCGCTTTTGGACGCAGTTGGCTCTTCGCTGCTTTCTGCTACCGACCTTGCCTCCCGGTACGGCATTGAGGGAGAGATATGTCGGCCCCTAAACCATATGTGACAAATCCCACGCCTACTCACAGCTCCAAACCGCCCTTGTCAATATAGCCTACGAATTCGATGGCTTAAATATTCAAGAGAAAAGTCGTTTTCTCTCTGATGTGGTAAGCTCTGGAGTCGCAGATTACAAAGTGTGCGCATGCGCCCTGCGAAAGGTAACATACATACATGCATAAACTTTATTTCATCTGGAATTTCAGAATAACTACAGAAGCTAATGTCTTCGAGACATTACATTTGCAGCTAAAATACATGGCATATACAGATACATACTAAATACATAATATTTAAAGATATATTCATTAAAAAGAAAAGCCGCTGTACAAAATGCGGCCCTGGATTCTCTTTCAAAACCAGTAAACTCATAGGTACGGATAAAATCAGGTAGCGCATTCCGCAACTTAGGTGATACGTAAGAAAAAAAGAACTAAGACCATAACTGGTTGTTCTAGGTTTATTGAGGGACAGAATGTAATTTCCGCGAAGATCATGTATAAGAAGAGGACGGGAGAGAAAACGTGTTTTTTCATATAAGGAAAAAAATCCTTTTTTGTTTTTTGTTTTTTCCCAAAAAAACCCCATACTTTTATAAAGTAATATGAGGATTACAGCGATGAGGGCCAGTCTTGTGCTTCTAAAGTTGCCTCGCTCATGCCCAAAAAGAATTCTGGGTAATTCTGCCATTCCATGACAAGGGAACACTCCCGATTCTCATTTCATAGTTCTTCTCGTAAGTGTCGGGCCACCCAGTCCTACCAGCAAAATACCGCATCGATTGAAGTTTTTGGCTTTCAAACCTTGCCCAAATTGTATCGGTAGGTCCTGGAATTCGTCCACAGAAAGGCCAGAGAGACAACTTCACTCGTGAACCGCCATGTTTACAACAGAGCATGTTAGGCGTACCAGTCTGCATGAAACCATCTCTCACCTCTGTCTCGAGAAGACCAGACACGCACGGTTCTTACGTTACGTTTATGCCTGTAGAATCGAGAACAGAAATGTCAATTGCTGGTAAAGACCGTACCAGCATGTTAATTTTTTGGGTAGGCTAGGTATCGGAGAGCCAGAAGATTTACGCATGCGCTGACGGAATGTTTGAACAAGAGAAAAAAACGCAGTACCTCCAGACATCCGGCGCTGGAGCGTCGTACCAAACGAGTCATCCCGGGATTTCGGCCCGTGCGATCGCTTTTGGACGCAGTTGGCCCTTCGCTGCTTTCTGCTACCGACCTTGCCTCCCGGTACGGCATTGAGGGAGAGATATGTCGGCCCCTAAACCATATGTGACAAATCCCACGCCTACTCACAGCTCCAAACCGCCCTTGTCAATATAGCCTACGAATTCGATGGCTTAAATATTCAAGAGAAAAGTCGTTTTCTCTCTCATGTGGTAAGCACTGGAGTCGCAGATTACGAAGTGTGCGCATGCGCCCTGCGAAAGGTAACATACATACATGCATAAACTTTATTTCATCTGGAATTTCAGAATAACTACAGAAGCTAATGTCTTCGAGACATTACATTTGCAGCTAAAATACATGGCATATACAGATACATACTAAATACATAATATTTAAAGATATATTCATTAAAAAGAAAAGCCGCTGTACAAAATGCGGCCCTGGATTCTCTTTCAAAACCAGTAAACTCATAGGTACGGATAAAATCAGTTAGCGCATTCCGCAACTTAGCTGATACGTAAGAAAAAAAGAACTAAGACCATAACTGGTTGTTCTAGGTTTATTGAGGGACAGAATGTAATTTCCGCGAAGATCATGTATAAGAAGAGGACGGGAGAGAAAACGTGTTTTTTCATATAAGGAGAAAAATCCTTTTTTGTTTTTTGTTTTTTCCCAAAAAAAACCCCATACTCTTATAAAGCAATATGAGGATTACAGCGATGAGGGCCAGTCTTGTGCTTCTAAAGTTGCCTCGCTCATGCCCAAAAAGAATTCTGGGTAATTCTGCCATTCCATGACAAGGGAACACTCCCGATTCTCATTTCATAGTTTTTCTCATAAGTGTCGGGCCACCCAGTCCTACCAGCAAAATACCGCATCGATTGAAGTTTTTGGCTTTCAAACCTTGCCCAAATTGTATCGGTAGGTCCTGGAATTCGTCCACAGAAAGGCCAGAGAGACAACTTCACTCGTGAACCGCCATGTTTACAACAGAGCATGTTAGGCGTACCAGTCTGCATGAAACCATCTCTCACCTCTGTCTCGAGAAGACCAGACACGCACGGTTCTTACGTTACGTTTATGCCTGTAGAATCGAGAACAGAAATGTCAATTGCTGGTAAAGACCGTACCAGCATGTTAATTTTTTGGGTAGGCTAGGTATCGGAGAGCCAGAAGATTTACGCATGCGCTGACGGAATGTTTGAACAAGAGAAAAAAACGCAGTACCTCCAGACATCCGGCGCTGGAGCGTCGTACCAAACGAGTCATCCCGGGATTTCGGCCCGTGCGATCGCTTTTGGACGCAGTTGGCCCTTCGCTGCTTTCTGCTACCGACCTTGCCTCCCGGTACGGCATTGAGGGAGAGATATGTCGGCCCCTAAACCATATGTGACAAATCCAACACCTACTCACAGCTCCAAACCGCCCTTGTCAATATAGCCTACGAATTCGATGGCTTAAATATTCAAGAGAAAAGTCGTTTTCTCTCTCATGTGGTAAGCACTGGAGTCGCAGATTACAAAGTGTGCGCATGCGCCCTGCGAAAGGTAACATACATACACGCATAAACTTTATTTCATCTGGAATTTCAGAATAACTACAGAAGCTAATGTCTTCGAGACATTACATTTGCAGCTAAAATACATGGCATATACAGATACATACTAAATACATAATATTTAAAGATATATTCATTAAAAAGAAAAGCCGCTGTACAAAATGCGGCCCTGGATTCTCTTTCAAAACCAGTAAAATCATAGGTACGGATAAAATCAGGTAGCGCATTCCGCAACTTAGCTGATACGTAAGAAAAAAAGAACTAAGACCATAACTGGTTGTTCTAGGTTTATTGAGGGACAGAATGTAATTTCCGCGAAGATCATGTATAAGAAGAGGACGGGAGAGAAAACGTGTTTTTTCATATAAGGAGAAAAATCCTTTTTTGTTTTTTGTTTTTTCCCAAAGAAAACCCCATACTTTTATAAAGTAATATGAGGATTACAGCGATGAGGGCCAGTCTTGTGCTTCTAAAGTTGCCTCGCTCATGCCCAAAAAGAATTCTGGGTAATTCTGCCATTCCATGACAAGGGAACACTCCCGATTCTCATTTCATAGTTTTTCTCATAAGTGTCGGGCCACCCAGTCCTACCAGCAAAATACCGCATCGATTGAAGTTTTTGTCTTTCAAACCTTGCCCAAATTGTATCGGTAGGTCCTGGAATTCGTCCACAGAAAGGCCAGAGAGACAACTTCACTCGTGAACCGCCATGTTTACAACAGAGCATGTTAGGCGTACCAGTCTGCATGAAACCATCTCTCACCTCTGTCTCGAGAAGACCAGACACGCACGGTTCTTACGTTACGTTTATGCCTGTAGAATCGAGAACAGAAATGTCAATTGCTGGTAAAGACCGTACCAGCATGTTAATTTTTTGGGTAGGCTAGGTATCGGAGAGCCAGAAGATTTACGCATGCGCTGACGGAATGTTTGAACAAGAGAAAAAAACGCAGTACCTCCAGACATCCGGCGCTGGAGCGTCGTACCAAACGAGTCATCCCGGGATTTCGGCCCGTGCGATCGCTTTTGGACGCAGTTGGCCCTTCGCTGCTTTCTGCTACCGACCTTGCCTCCCGGTACGGCATTGAGGGAGAGATATGTCGGCCCCTAAACCATATGTGACAAATCCCACGCCTACTCACAGCTCCAAACCGCCCTTGTCAATATAGCCTACGAATTCGATGGCTTAAATATTCAAGAGAAAAGTCGTTTTCTCTCTCATGTGGTAAGCACTGGAGTCGCAGATTACAAAGTGTGCGCATGCGCCCTGCGAAAGGTAACATACATACATGCATAAACTTTATTTCATCTGGAATTTCAGAATAACTACAGAAGCTAATGTCTTCGAGACATTACATTTGCAGCTAAAATACATGGCATATACAGATACATACTAAATACATAATATTTAAAGATATATTCATTAAAAAGAAAAGCCGCTGTACAAAATGCGGCCCTGGATTCTCTTTCAAAACCAGTAAACTCATAGGTACGGATAAAGTCAGGTAGCGCATTCCGCAACTTAGCTGATACGTAAGAAAAAAAGAACTAAGACCATAACTGGTTGTTCTAGGTTTATTGAGGGACAGAATGTAATTTCCGCGAAGATCATGTATAAGAAGAGGACGGGAGAGAAAACGTGTTTTTTCATATAAGGAGAAAAATCCTTTTTTGTTTTTTGTTTTTTCCCAAAGAAAACCCCATACTTTTATAAAGTAATATGAGGATTACAGCGATGAGGGCCAGTCTTGTGCTTCTAAAGTTGCCTCGCTCATGCCCAAAAAGAATTCTGGGTAATTCTGCCATTCCATGACAAGGGAACACTCCCGATTCTCATTTCATAGTTTTTCTCATAAGTGTCGGGCCACCCAGTCCTACCAGCAAAATACCGCATCGATTGAAGTTTTTGTCTTTCAAACCTTGCCCAAATTGTATCGGTAGGTCCTGGAATTCGTCCACAGAAAGGCCAGAGAGACAACTTCACTCGTGAACCGCCATGTTTACAACAGAGCATGTTAGGCGTACCAGTCTGCATGAAACCATCTCTCACCTCTGTCTCGAGAAGACCAGACACGCACGGTTCTTACGTTACGTTTATGCCTGTAGAATCGAGAACAGAAATGTCAATTGCTGGTAAAGACCGTACCAGCATGTTAATTTTTTGGGTAGGCTAGGTATCGGAGAGCCAGAAGATTTACGCATGCGCTGACGGAATGTTTGAACAAGAGAAAAAAACGCAGTACCTCCAGACATCCGGCGCTGGAGCGTCGTACCAAACGAGTCATCCCGGGATTTCGGCCCGTGCGATCGCTTTTGGACGCAGTTGGCCCTTCGCTGCTTTCTGCTACCGACCTTGCCTCCCGGTACGGCATTGAGGGAGAGATATGTCGGCCCCTAAACCATATGTGACAAATCCCACGCCTACTCACAGCTCCAAACCGCCCTTGTCAATATAGCCTACGAATTCGATGGCTTAAATATTCAAGAGAAAAGTCGTTTTCTCTCTCATGTGGTAAGCACTGGAGTCGCAGATTACAAAGTGTGCGCATGCGCCCTGCGAAAGGTAACATACATACATGCATAAACTTTATTTCATCTGGAATTTCAGAATAACTACAGAAGCTAATGTCTTCGAGACATTACATTTGCAGCTAAAATACATGGCATATACAGATACATACTAAATACATAATATTTAAAGATATATTCATTAAAAAGAAAAGCCGCTGTACAAAATGCGGCCCTGGATTCTCTTTCAAAACCAGTAAACTCATAGGTACGGATAAAGTCAGGTAGCGCATTCCGCAACTTAGCTGATACGTAAGAAAAAAAGAACTAAGACCATAACTGGTTGTTCTAGGTTTATTGAGGGACAGAATGTAATTTCCGCGAAGATCATGTATAAGAAGAGGACGGGAGAGAAAACGTGTTTTTTCATATAAGGAGAAAAATCCTTTTTTGTTTTTTGTTTTTTCCCAAAGAAAACCCCATACTTTTATAAAGTAATATGAGGATTACAGCGATGAGGGCCAGTCTTGTGCTTCTAAAGTTGCCTCGCTCATGCCCAAAAAGAATTCTGGGTAATTCTGCCATTCCATGACAAGGGAACACTCCCGATTCTCATTTCATAGTTTTTCTCATAAGTGTCGGGCCACCCAGTCCTACCAGCAAAATACCGCATCGATTGAACTTTTTGTCTTTCAAACCTTGCCCAAATTGTATCGGTAGGTCCTGGAATTCGTCCACAGAAAGGCCAGAGAGACAACTTCACTCGTGAACCGCCATGTTTACAACAGAGCATGTTAGGCGTACCAGTCTGCATGAAACCATCTCTCACCTCTGTCTCGAGAAGACCAGACACGCACGGTTCTTACGTTACGTTTATGCCTGTAGAATCGAGAACAGAAATGTCAATTGCTGGTAAAGACCGTACCAGCATGTTAATTTTTTGGGTAGGCTAGGTATCGGAGAGCCAGAACATTTACGCATGCGCTGACGGAATGTTTGAACAAGAGAAAAAAACGCAGTACCTCCAGACATCCGGCGCTGGAGCGTCGTACCAAACGAGTCATCCCGGGATTTCGGCCCGTGCGATCGCTTTTGGACGCAGTTGGCCCTTCGCTGCTTTCTGCTACCGACCTTGCCTCCCGGTACGGCATTGAGGGAGAGATATGTCGGCCCCTAAACCATATGTGACAAATCCCACGCCTACTCACAGCTCCAAACCGCCCTTGTCAATATAGCCTACGAATTCGATGGCTTAAATATTCAAGAGAAAAGTCGTTTTCTCTCTCATGTGGTAAGCACTGGAGTCGCAGATTACAAAGTGTGCGCATGCGCCCTGCGAAAGGTAACATACATACATGCATAAACTTTATTTCATCTGGAATTTCAGAATAACTACAGAAGCTAATGTCTTCGAGACATTACATTTGCAGCTAAAATACATGGCATATACAGATACATACTAAATACATAATATTTAAAGATATATTCATTAAAAAGAAAAGCCGCTGTACAAAATGCGGCCCTGGATTCTCTTTCAAAACCAGTAAACTCATAGGTACGGATAAAGTCAGGTAGCGCATTCCGCAACTTAGCTGATACGTAAGAAAAAAAGAACTAAGACCATAACTGGTTGTTCTAGGTTTATTGAGGGACAGAATGTAATTTCCGCGAAGATCATGTATAAGAAGAGGACGGGAGAGAAAACGTGTTTTTTCATATAAGGAGAAAAATCCTTTTTTGTTTTTTGTTTTTTCCCAAAGAAAACCCCATACTTTTATAAAGTAATATGAGGATTACAGCGATGAGGGCCAGTCTTGTGCTTCTAAAGTTGCCTCGCTCATGCCCAAAAAGAATTCTGGGTAATTCTGCCATTCCATGACAAGGGAACACTCCCGATTCTCATTTCATAGTTTTTCTCATAAGTGTCGGGCCACCCAGTCCTACCAGCAAAATACCGCATCGATTGAAGTTTTTGTCTTTCAAACCTTGCCCAAATTGTATCGGTAGGTCCTGGAATTCGTCCACAGAAAGGCCAGAGAGACAACTTCACTCGTGAACCGCCATGTTTACAACAGAGCATGTTAGGCGTACCAGTCTGCATGAAACCATCTCTCACCTCTGTCTCGAGAAGACCAGACACGCACGGTTCTTACGTTACGTTTATGCCTGTAGAATCGAGAACAGAAATGTCAATTGCTGGTAAAGACCGTACCAGCATGTTAATTTTTTGGGTAGGCTAGGTATCGGAGAGCCAGAACATTTACGCATGCGCTGACGGAATGTTTGAACAAGAGAAAAAAACGCAGTACCTCCAGACATCCGGCGCTGGAGCGTCGTACCAAACGAGTCATCCCGGGATTTCGGCCCGTGCGATCGCTTTTGGACGCAGTTGGCCCTTCGCTGCTTTCTGCTACCGACCTTGCCTCCCGGTACGGCATTGAGGGAGAGATATGTCGGCCCCTAAACCATATGTGACAAATCCCACGCCTACTCACAGCTCCAAACCGCCCTTGTCAATATAGCCTACGAATTCGATGGCTTAAATATTCAAGAGAAAAGTCGTTTTCTCTCTCATGTGGTAAGCACTGGAGTCGCAGATTACAAAGTGTGCGCATGCGCCCTGCGAAAGGTAACATACATACACGCATAAACTTTATTTCATCTGGAATTTCAGAATAACTACAGAAGCTAATGTCTTCGAGACATTACATTTGCAGCTAAAATACATGGCATATACAGATACATACTAAATACATAATATTTAAAGATATATTCATTAAAAAGAAAAGCCGCTGTACAAAATGCGGCCCTGGATTCTCTTTCAAAACCAGTAAAATCATAGGTACGGATAAAATCAGGTAGCGCATTCCGCAACTTAGCTGATACGTAAGAAAAAAAGAACTAAGACCATAACTGGTTGTTCTAGGTTTATTGAGGGACAGAATGTAATTTCCGCGAAGATCATGTATAAGAAGAGGACGGGAGAGAAAACGTGTTTTTTCATATAAGGAGAAAAATCCTTTTTTGTTTTTTGTTTTTTCCCAAAGAAAACCCCATACTTTTATAAAGTAATATGAGGATTACAGCGATGAGGGCCAGTCTTGTGCTTCTAAAGTTGCCTCGCTCATGCCCAAAAAGAATTCTGGGTAATTCTGCCATTCCATGACAAGGGAACACTCCCGATTCTCATTTCATAGTTTTTCTCATAAGTGTCGGGCCACCCAGTCCTACCAGCAAAATACCGCATCGATTGAACTTTTTGTCTTTCAAACCTTGCCCAAATTGTATCGGTAGGTCCTGGAATTCGTCCACAGAAAGGCCAGAGAGACAACTTCACTCGTGAACCGCCATGTTTACAACAGAGCATGTTAGGCGTACCAGTCTGCATGAAACCATCTCTCACCTCTGTCTCGAGAAGACCAGACACGCACGGTTCTTACGTTACGTTTATGCCTGTAGAATCGAGAACAGAAATGTCAATTGCTGGTAAAGACCGTACCAGCATGTTAATTTTTTGGGTAGGCTAGGTATCGGAGAGCCAGAAGATTTACGCATGCGCTGACGGAATGTTTGAACAAGAGAAAAAAACGCAGTACCTCCAGACATCCGGCGCTGGAGCGTCGTACCAAACGAGTCATCCCGGGATTTCGGCCCGTGCGATCGCTTTTGGACGCAGTTGGCCCTTCGCTGCTTTCTGCTACCGACCTTGCCTCCCGGTACGGCATTGAGGGAGAGATATGTCGGCCCCTAAACCATATGTGACAAATCCCACGCCTACTCACAGCTCCAAACCGCCCTTGTCAATATAGCCTACGAATTCGATGGCTTAAATATTCAAGAGAAAAGTCGTTTTCTCTCTCATGTGGTAAGCACTGGAGTCGCAGATTACAAAGTGTGCGCATGCGCCCTGCGAAAGGTAACATACATACACGCATAAACTTTATTTCATCTGGAATTTCAGAATAACTACAGAAGCTAATGTCTTCGAGACATTACATTTGCAGCTAAAATACATGGCATATACAGATACATACTAAATACATAATATTTAAAGATATATTCATTAAAAAGAAAAGCCGCTGTACAAAATGCGGCCCTGGATTCTCTTTCAAAACCAGTAAACTCATAGGTACGGATAAAGTCAGGTAGCGCATTCCGCAACTTAGCTGATACGTAAGAAAAAAAGAACTAAGACCATAACTGGTTGTTCTAGGTTTATTGAGGGACAGAATGTAATTTCCGCGAAGATCATGTATAAGAAGAGGACGGGAGAGAAAACGTGTTTTTTCATATAAGGAGAAAAATCCTTTTTTGTTTTTTGTTTTTTCCCAAAGAAAACCCCATACTTTTATAAAGTAATATGAGGATTACAGCGATGAGGGCCAGTCTTGTGCTTCTAAAGTTGCCTCGCTCATGCCCAAAAAGAATTCTGGGTAATTCTGCCATTCCATGACAAGGGAACACTCCCGATTCTCATTTCATAGTTTTTCTCATAAGTGTCGGGCCACCCAGTCCTACCAGCAAAATACCGCATCGATTGAAGTTTTTGTCTTTCAAACCTTGCCCAAATTGTATCGGTAGGTCCTGGAATTCGTCCACAGAAAGGCCAGAGAGACAACTTCACTCGTGAACCGCCATGTTTACAACAGAGCATGTTAGGCGTACCAGTCTGCATGAAACCATCTCTCACCTCTGTCTCGAGAAGACCAGACACGCACGGTTCTTACGTTACGTTTATGCCTGTAGAATCGAGAACAGAAATGTCAATTGCTGGTAAAGACCGTACCAGCATGTTAATTTTTTGGGTAGGCTAGGTATCGGAGAGCCAGAACATTTACGCATGCGCTGACGGAATGTTTGAACAAGAGAAAAAAACGCAGTACCTCCAGACATCCGGCGCTGGAGCGTCGTACCAAACGAGTCATCCCGGGATTTCGGCCCGTGCGATCGCTTTTGGACGCAGTTGGCCCTTCGCTGCTTTCTGCTACCGACCTTGCCTCCCGGTACGGCATTGAGGGAGAGATATGTCGGCCCCTAAACCATATGTGACAAATCCCACGCCTACTCACAGCTCCAAACCGCCCTTGTCAATATAGCCTACGAATTCGATGGCTTAAATATTCAAGAGAAAAGTCGTTTTCTCTCTCATGTGGTAAGCACTGGAGTCGCAGATTACAAAGTGTGCGCATGCGCCCTGCGAAAGGTAACATACATACATGCATAAACTTTATTTCATCTGGAATTTCAGAATAACTACAGAAGCTAATGTCTTCGAGACATTACATTTGCAGCTAAAATACATGGCATATACAGATACATACTAAATACATAATATTTAAAGATATATTCATTAAAAAGAAAAGCCGCTGTACAAAATGCGGCCCTGGATTCTCTTTCAAAACCAGTAAACTCATAGGTACGGATAAAATCAGGTAGCGCATTCCGCAACTTAGCTGATACGTAAGAAAAAAAGAACTAAGACCATAACTGGTTGTTCTAGGTTTATTGAGGGACAGAATGTAATTTCCGCGAAGATCATGTATAAGAAGAGGACGGGAGAGAAAACGTGTTTTTTCATATAAGGAGAAAAATCCTTTTTTGTTTTTTGTTTTTTCCCAAAAAAAACCCCATACTTTTATAAAGTAATATGAGGATTACAGCGATGAGGGCCAGTCTTGTGCTTCTAAAGTTGCCTCGCTCATGCCCAAAAAGAATTCTGGGTAATTCTGCCATTCCATGACAAGGGAACACTCCCGATTCTCATTTCATAGTTTTTCTCATAAGTGTCGGGCCACCCAGTCCTACCAGCAAAATACCGCATCGATTGAAGTTTTTGGCTTTCAAAACTTGCCCAAATTGTATCGGTAGGTCCTGGAATTCGTCCACAGAAAGGCCAGAGAGACAACTTCACTCGTGAACCGCCATGTTTACAACAGAGCATGTTAGGCGTACCAGTCTGCATGAAACCATCTCTCACCTCTGTTTTCTTTCAAAGGGTTGCTTTTTCCCACATTCTTGCTTAATGATGCCAGCCTGGGGGCTTCTGTGGACGAAGATGGCCCAAAAAACCACTGATAAACTGATAAACTTACCATGCAGATGAAGTCGAACTTGCGGTTCCTTCTGCAGGTACTGGAGCGCAGCTTACGTAAAACAAAAGAAACAAAAGACAGAAAACAAAACAACTCCAAATAAAGACTAGTCCTAAAGTTATCAAAAATACAATGCTTTCCGGTACTTGCTCGACTGGACATTTCTCACGTGATGTTCCTACCTGAGCCCACATTGACCCAAAACAGCAGATGTTTCCATCAGTACTTCATGCACGGACCGTCACACGAACCCTTACACGGCGGAGCGAAGTTCTGTAGACGGTTTATCGCCGAAAAAGTGCAAAAAAAAAAAAAGCCAAACAAGCATTTAGCACTTAAAAGGTTAACAAGTAAGTGATACAAAGAGTGGGGAGTAATAATCACGGCCGCCTCTGTGATCTGCCGCAACATCCCATCATTATGAAAAGTTCCTGTAATATTCATGAGAAATTCTCGAAGATCACCTTCATGTCTATCACACGAATGAAAAAAGCCAAAAACTTGGAATGTTGTAGGAGACAAATTTAGAAAATTCCTCTCCAATTCTCACCTCTGTACGGTGCATCGTTTCTGAGTTATTTAAATAATATTAATAATTATTGGCAGTGCTAATCACCCTTTACTTGCAGTATTTAGGACTGAATTGCGAAGGGCGCAGCTCATGATAACGGGCTGAAAGCATACAAAGGCGTCTCTGACTGCCGCTATACAGACCATGTTTGATGTCGGAGCACAGCACCACAGCTAGATGGTAATTAGCTGTGAGTCGATTTTGATGAGGGAGGAAAACCGGAGTACCCGGAGAAAAACCCTCGAGTCAGGTTGAGATCGACTGAAACTCAGCCCAGATGCAAGCCGGGGCCAGAGTTGAACCCCGGCTAGCAGTGGTGGGAGGCTCGATAGATAACCACTAAGCGATCGTGACTCCCATTTGTCGAATCATTTCCAGCAACTTTGCACAGTTTTGTATGGAGCCGCCAAGTTGGTCCAACCTCCGTTGTGCACTAAGTTTTACTTGGTAACAAGTTTTAACACTTTTTTCTATGAAAGATGCATGCCATCTTGTCAGTAAGTGTTAGATATTGAATAAGGCATTGGTTTGTGGAATAGAGTTGTTGGCTTTGTTAGGAGAGGGTCTCAATGGGGTTAACAGTTAGCCCTGACACGTCAAGAAAAGTTAACCGTTAGGCGTGAAAATGACAAAAAAATAACCGTTAGCCATGAAAAAAATTAAAAGCATTTAGAGTGCTTTTTTTTAATTTTAAAAGTGGAATAGGAAGTGTTTCGAAGGATTTAGAGCACTCGACACCGTTTTACCTCCTTTGCTCTTCTCGTGGACATTCCATCTCGCTAAGTTTGTCTGACAAGACAAAACAAATCCCAAATAACCCCCAGCAAGGGAAGATGAGGTAAGAGAACGGGTCCCCATGCCCCATCACAGTTTTTAAAAAATCTATTTTTCGTTTCGCAAAGCTATTTAAAGTTCTTGCTCCCAACGCCACGCATATTTAAAATTTCATTACGTCATTGCAACTGGCCAATCAGGTGCCTCTCTAAAAATAGCTGCGTAGTTAAGATTAGATTTAATAAAGACACTATCATTGGCCCGTGTATGGGGGATCCATTCTCGTATCTCATCCTCTCTTGCCCCCAGTTGGAGGTCTTGACAAAAATGAAAGATGTATTCTGATGACCAATGACTTATTCTATTCAATGTGTACTAACACCCTACTAACTAACACAGAGAACTCCAAAAAGCAAAATAAGACTTTCATTTTCAACGAGGGACGTTTTTTTTTTTTTCATGTAAGTTAACCGTGACGGGAAAACAATAACCATTAGCCGTGAAAAGCCAAATTTTTCTAACCATAGTCGTGAAAGCTATCCTCCCATTGAGACCTCCTTAAGAGGGTAGAATCTAAGGAAAGCTTCCTATTTTGTTCCTTTTTTTGGATGAGAATTCCTATTATTTCCTATTTTTGGCTTCTGTCTTTCCTATTTTCCTATTTTCTCGGAGTGTCATTTGTCACTTGACACCCTGGTAGATGGAGGTAGCTGAAGGTATATTGTAACGTAAATGAACGTGAATGAAGGTAGATGAAGGTAAAACAAACTAGATGAAGGTAAATGAACGCGGATGAAGGTAGATGTAGGTGGTTGAAGGTAAATAGACGTTAGTGAAGGTATATGAAGGTAAATGAATGTGAATAAAGGTAAATGAAGATAATTGAACGCGGATGAAGGAAGATGTGGGTAGCTGAACGTAAATGAACGTGAATAAGGGTATATCAAGGTAAATGAATGTTAATGAAGGTAAGTCAAGGTATGTGAAGGTATAAAGGTAAATGAAGGTATATGAAGGTATATGAAGGTCAATGAACGTGAATGAAGGTATATTGAGGTGAATAAAGGTAGATGATTGCGCTTGAAGGTAGACTAAGCTAGATGAAGGTAAATGAAGGTACATGAATGTGAATAAAGGTAAATGAAGGTAAATGAACGTGAATGAAGGCGGATGAAGGTAGATGTAGGTAGATGAAGGTAAGCGGACGTTAGTGAAGGTAAATGAAGGTACGTACACATGAAGGTAAATGAACGTGAATAAAGGTAAATGACGATAAATGAACGCAGATGAAAAGAAATTTGGGGAGCAGAAGGTAAATAAATGAAGGTATATTGAGGTAAATGAATCAATGTTAATGAAGGTATATGAACGTAAATGAAGGCTTGTGAAGGTAGATGAAGGTAAATGAACGTGAATAAAGGCAGATGAAGGTAACTTAAGGTAGATGAATGTGAATGAAGGAAGATGAAGGTAGATGAAGGTAAATGAAGGTCACGAGATGAAGGTAGATGAACGTGAATGAAGGTAGATGAAGGTAGATGAAGGTAAATGAAGGTCACGAGATGAAGGTAGATGAACGTGAATGAAGGTAGATGAAGGTAGATAAAGGCCGATGAAGGTAGATGGAGGTAGATGAAGGTAAATGAACGTGAATGAAGGTATATGAAGGTAGATAAAGGTCGATGAAGGCCGGTAGATGGAAGTAGATGAAGGTAAATGAACGTGAATGAAGGTATATGAAGGTAAATAAACGTGAATAAAGGTAGATGAACGTGACTAACGGTATATTAACTAAGGCAAATGAATGCAAATGAGGGTTGGTGAATGTGAATGAACGAAGATGAAAGTAGATGAAGGTAAATAATGCCGGGTAGAGGAAGGTAGATAAAAGTGAATGAAGGTAAATGGAGGTATATAAACTTGATTAAAGGTACATGGAGGTAGATGAAGGCAAATAAACGTTAATGAAGTTAGATAAACGTGAATAACGGTATATTAAGGCAAATAAATGCGAATGAAGGTAGATGAGGGTAGATGAAGGTAGATGAATGTGAATGCCGGATGATGACCATGAATGAAGGTAGATAAAAGTAGATGAATATGAATGAAGGATGATGAATGTGAATGAAGGTAAATGAATGCAAATGAATGTAGATTAAGGTACATTAAGGTAAACGAACGTGAATGAAGGAAAATGACGGTAAATGAACGTGATTGAAGGTAGATGAAGGTACTGTAGCTGGCGGTAATTGAAGGTAGATGGAAGTGAATGAAGGTATAATGAGGTAAATGAACATGATTGAAGGTAGACGAAAGTAAATGAATGTAGCTGAAGGTAAATGAACGTGAACGAAGGTATATTAAGGTAAATGAATGTGAATGCAGGTTGATGAAGGTATATTAAGGTAAATGAACATGAATGAAGGTAAATGATGGTAAATGAACGTGATTGAAAGTAGATGAAGGTATATGAGGGTTAATGAACGTGATTTAAGGTAGATGAAGGTATATGAGGGTTAATGAATATGATTGAAGGTAGATGAAGGTATATGAGGGTTAATTAACAATTATTATCAATATACGCGGCCAAATAGAAAATCGGCCTCTTCAAAACACACGCTCAGCGGGCCGCAAAAGACTGACAGCGGGCTGCTAATGCATTATTAGCCCTAAAACTGATTGGTTCTTGCTTCAACTTTGTGATATGCCTATTATTTATAGACGATTTTACGCATTTTTTCGGTAATTTTAAATAAGTTCACTGGACTGAGTTGATTCTTTAATAGCTTGTTCAATCAACACTTACATGATGATTTGAAGTGACTTTGAATTCGTTATTCACTTAGCTTGTATCATTAAAACTCGCAATCTTGATATCATTTGGCCTTATTTATTGATAGTGTCATTTGCGGCCCGAGCGCGAAGCGCTCGGGCCGCAAATGACACTGCGCGGGCGCAAATAAACAATATTCCCTCAAAAAGTCATGTTATTCCCTTATTATTCCATGAGCGCGCGTTGGTTATGAGGTGGTAAATAGCCAACGAGGCGCGTAGCGCCGAGTTGGCTATAATCAGTCTCATATCCAACAAGCGCGAATGGAATAAGTGTTTTATTAAATTCCTTAAACTCCAAAAATTTGGAAGTAAGAATTACAAGCGAAGGAAGCGAGAAAACACAAGCGAAATCGAAAAACTCGATGAAGATGCGATGTTGTGTAATACCTTGTGGTCAGACAGACGTAGGCTCATCAGAAAAACATTTCTTGCCTTTTCGCGTACTTCTAAACGTCGGAATTGATCCAAACTTTCCACAAAAAAAGGTTTTTTGAAATATTTTGGTTTTATTCAGAGAGAAATTTCGCTTTCTGGGGAAGAGATTTTAGCTTAGCAACGCTTAGCACAATGATTTACCATATAAGGTCAAACTAAGGTATGTGAGCTGATAACCGAGATTGAGTGAACCAATCAGAGTTCGCGAAAGACCTCATGCATATACCCACCACAGATCTCCATTTAAACCAACTATGCTGAACTGGAATTTCTGTATAAATATTGTATATAAAGATAAATTGAAGGTAAAAGATGGTAAAATTACCAGGATTGAATTTTTAAAAATGGAGGTAAATAGATATAGATGAAGATAAATGTATATGGATGACTGAATTGTGGGAAACTGAATAATTTAGCGTGTCTTAGGTAGTTGGGGACTCTTGGTGGTTATATGCATGAGATTCCATGCAATTTTTTTTTTCGCTCAACCCAGTGCACATCGGGAAAGAAACGCTAAGAAGGATTGGGACTGCACAAGAAATAAGATGGCGGATGGTTTTGCAGTCCTACCTAATAATCGTTTGCAACACCCTGTCATGCCGAGTAAGTATGAAATTTACTACTTCATCTGGCTACACAACAGCAAAATCTATATATGCAAATATCAATTACGGAATACAGGGCCACATTCCAGACTGATGGAAGTACTAGCTCGATAAGCGGACTCGTCATTTGACGTCTAGATGTGGCCCTGAATCCTCTTGCTTTAAGCCCGCGTGGAGACTCCCGCAGAAACTTTTATCGACTCTCCTTGAGTATCATGAAAAAGTCATTGGACTCAGCTACAATCATGATTCTGGCCACACGTGTAAGAAGTTATTATCCAGTGAGAACTCCCGTTTTGAAACGTTGCTATAGGAGGCTATATGCGGCTGCGCAATTAATTGCAGTCCCCTTCGCCACAAACCCTGCGACTCTGAGTATCAAGTATTTAAGAGTCAATGAGTCAATGAGTCATGAGTGAGTGAGTTAGTGCATTTACCCTAACCCATAAAATGAAAGCTAAAATTTCAGAGAGTGCTAAGGCCTAATCACTGAAACGAGGGCTTAGGCTTCATCAATAAATTATTGCTATATTGACTGTGAGTCTCATTGACTCATGACTCATTGACCATTTGACTCATAAATCATGGGACCTCTGCGACTCTAGGCAGCAAAACACTGAATTGGTCACCCCTTAACTGAATGGCAGGGGTATTTTGCAGAACGCCAAACGTTTTAAAATCGGAAGTTGACGATAATAACTGTATATATACTCAACAATAACTGAAAGTTAACTGTTTTAAAAATCGGGGCCCAGACCTAGTTACTGCAGACAATGTAACCCCCCATTACTGAAAGGGTGAAGATATACAAGAAATACAGTATGGTGTCCTTGGTCCGCGACTTTTCCGAACATGATGTTATATTTCCTCGTTAACTAAACCACCACCAAAAACAAATGTGTCCGATGATTTCTTGATTATTCTTCTTACGCATAACGAAATTTCGGCTTTCCTGCTATCGGTGATCGTTCAGAAGTCAAGTTTGTTGACAGGAGTGTTAATTTGTCTTTCTAGAAAGTCTCTACTTTTGCGGCTCCGTAACTTACATGGTCATGTTTACTTGGCTTTTGTAAAGAAAAAACGCAACGAGAAAATGTGTCTTTTTGCAGAACAGATTTACAGATAAACTAATTTCTGCGTTTGGAAACGAACTTTCTGCAGAGTTTTAAACTTTTGTTTTATTGACTCTTGAAAAATATCAACAATTTTGGCATAGGGATCCTTGGTCCATGACTTATACTACTAATATGACCCCAGAGAACTTAAATCTCGCAAAGAAGATAAAGAAAACCTTTGATAAATGAAAAAGGTCTTTGCTTTAACTGAATATTTTCAAAATCTTCTTTATACATGTTTACAAACGGGTTACCTTCTTTTGTATGTCTGGAATACCTATACGGTCTTATAATGGAGTTTGTGTTGGGAGACGGTCACGCAACTGAAAATAAAAGTGGATTCTATACTCACAACGACATCCAATTATACGACTGTAGCTGAGATATACATGTATCAAGGATAATAAAGAATAAATAAATTTTCATGTTCATACAGAAATTATCGGGATTCACAGGTATTTTTTTGGGCTGCTTACACAATTGGTGGACCAAGGACCAAATTCGCGGACGAAGGGCTCGTGCTTACTTTCATCTTTTTTTCGAATTACAAGAAAAAAATTAATATTTCAGTTTGGAACTTGCCAATTTAATATTATCGCAAGAAATGAAAACTCTATCTTCAGGGAAAATTTCAGTTCGTGGCATTTTGATTCAGGTAAGATATTCAAGATTATCCTTTTTTTCTTGCGGACTACGGACACCATACTGTATACCAATTTGCATACATGATCATCTTCATTTGCCATGTTGATCACTGCCATTTTCTCAAGCTCATTCGTCCCTTGAGGAAACTATTGTTATTCTGTGACGGTATTTGAAAATAATCATTATTCACTCCAGTATTTAGGTGATCATTACCGGTACCCAATAATGTGTGTTATTATCTCAAATCGTGTAAAAGTAGACAATTTAAAGTTGAGTTGTTAGCTGAGTCAGAAAAGTGAATCCACATCATCAGGGCACTTCTTTTTCCCCTATTAAAAACCTGGGAGGAAAAAAACTTCTTCTTTGATGTACTGCTTGTACATTCTGTCTTGAAGATTGTAGTACCTGGCATAATAACCTGTCTCCAAGGGGTGATAAACTGAAGGGAAAAAATGTAATGATTTCAAAGACAGCAGCATTTAAAGGCACTCTAAGTGTCATTATAATCATTAAAATCATTTCAGCTTTTACTACAGTGTTATCTGCTGTTATGGCATTGGCCTTTGCACAGTTTCTTTTCTGCCCTGCTTGAGGCTCTAGGGAAAAGGGAAGAAGACTGGGGGAACAAGGTTTTTGTCTAGGGGAAAATAATACTGGTGTGAATAAGAGCCCAGATTTTACTAATTATAGGTACAAAGTCTTTGAGAAGCATCTCGTGTGCTTGTCTTCCGATGATAGTGATCTCATTCAGTGAGACCAAACAGGAAAATAATTGGTCAATATTATTTTTTATTTGTTTATGGGGAGTCAGGGTGGCTTAGCGCTTATCAACTGTACCTTCCACCTCTGTGACCCGGGTACAACCCTTGGCTTTGAGGTCACATGCGGGCTAAGTTTCACTCTATCTCAATCTGACTCTGAGGGTTTTTCGTCTGGTACTATGGCTTCCTTCCTCATCAAAATTGACTCTCAGTCAATTACATCTGGCTGTGGGTCAGATACCCACAAGAGGGACAACCTCTGGTATCTTTCCTTTTCGTGGAAATGAATAAATATTAAAAGTTGGTATTATTATTTTGTCATTAGGCCTCCTAACAACTATTATTGCGTCGATGTGACTTAGATTGGTGGAAACAATGCTGTACAGAGGAACAGCCTTCAATATTTTAATCCAGTCCTATCTTACAAGATGGCATGTTGTGTCGAGAAAAGGCCCAAAGCCAGTGACCAGGATATTACAGAGAGGTTTTACTGGGAAGGTATTTCCCTGGAGTCCATGTAACATCCTAAAAAACAGAGGAATTTTGGAGGAAAATATCAGATTGGTACCACTAGTTATACCAGGTGCTTCTAGCTCTTTTTCCCCAATTGATCTTGCAAAAGGAATTGCAGCTGTGAAGAAGGCTGATGGCTTTCTTGACTTGTACAGCAATTTCAAGAATTCTTCAGCAATGACACGTGTGAACAGAATTACCATTTTGCACAATTTGGCAAAATTTGCGGTCAGTTCACCAAAAAAGAATTTCACTGCTACAAAGAAAGTTTTAAAAGAACAACACCATGTTTTCTTGGATTTGCTACAAAGTATTGCAGCTGATTTTGGCAAGTGCAAGCCTCGTGACTTAGCAAGCATTGTATGGGCCTTAGGCAAGTTAAGAGAGAATGTAGTGTGGTTTGTCACAGAATGTGAAAAAGAAATCATAAAGCAAGATGAGAAGTCAATAATGCCCCCAGCTGTTTGCCAACTGCTTAATGGCTTTGCATCACTTAATTTAAAAAGATCCCAGTTTTTCTCTTTTGTTGAACAGAGAATCCTGGAAGAAAAACTCAATTTGAAGGATTTTGAAAACCGAGGACTCTGTGGAATCTTGTGGTCCTTCGTCAAAACTGAAAATGGCAGCATTGAGTTGTACAAGAAGATAAAAGACGAGATTTCACAGAGAGATGTGAAAAGTTTCAATAGTCAGCAACTGGGACAGATCTTGTGGGCATTTAATGAGAGGAAGATACCATGCGAAGAAATGTGTGGTGTTATAGTAAGTGAGATCAAAGAGAGATCACTGGCAGATCAGACCAATGAGGGAATCAAAGTGATCCTGCGGTCATTTGCAAAAATAGGGCCAAGCGAAAAGGATACCTCAGACTTGTTTAGTAAACTAGGAGAAGAAGTGTTGTCGCGAGGTATTCATGACTTTGATACAGGAGATCTGGTGATGTTAGCATGGTCTTTTGCGAAAATGTGCCCTAAAATGGAGGTAATCTTTGATTTTTTGGAAGAGGAGATAAATCTTCGTAAGATATCTGATTTTAGGAATCATGAACTGTCACTCCTACTGTGGTCCTTTGCCAAGGCTGATTATTTGAGCGATGATCTATTCACCACTTGTCAAGAGGAAATCCTATCCAGAAACCTGAGCTTTTTCAAAGCTGAACAGTTAAGTCAGTTAGCATGGGCATTTGCGCGATCAGCAGTTCCAACTTCGGAATTTTATCACCAGCTTGAGAATCAAATTACGGGCAACATGGGTACATTCTCCAACAACGAGCTGTGTATGATTGCTCGGGGTTTTGCTCAAGCTTCAGCTGGTACCCCAAAACTGTTCAAGGAGATCGAAAAAGAGGTTTTAGACCAGGAAATTGTAAACAAAAAGCCAGACTTTATACCAGAATTAGCTTTGATTTTTTCAAAATGCAGCTACAAAGCACCTCTGCTCTTTGATGAAATGGAGAAAGTCCTCAAACATCAGGAAAGACATTACTTTAATAGTCTTGAAGTAAAAATCATAAATTCAGCATTTTCCAAAGCAGGGAAAGAATTGCAATTTGTGCAGTACAAAAGTATGGGAAGGCACAACAATAAACTACCTAAACGAGGAAAAGACTTTCATTTGAACAGCAAAAATTTGTCAGGTAGCATCTGAACATTTCATTGTTCGTAATTAACCTTGCAACACCTGTCGGTAACACAATTCTCCCATAGTTTTTCTTACAAGCATGCCAATAATTATTATGCTGTGGTATTGTTGTCTCACTTTCCTCGATTATGAGTGGGTGAAAATTTGAAGTTGACTTTGTGTCATTGAAATGGGTTGGTCACGTAAGCTTGACTGGTGTCGCCATAAATTCAGTTCATGTTCGATAAATTATTGAAAGAGTTCAATATTTTGACATCTAAATTTATCCCCTGGACATAAACGGAGATCTTCACAACAAATGGCCTGTTTAATTTCCACAGTGTAAAGAAAGAGCATTTACCAGTAGCTGTTGACCTTAACTGTTGAGAATTGAAGTGTTGTTACTGGTAATTATTTTTATGTATGTAATGGATGATCGTAATACAAAAATAATTGTGATTTTGAGACACTGACTCCGCCCAATACGAGAATATTATTTTCTCCCAGCTAGCTGCCATTTAGCCTGCATAGCTGGCGGGATATTTTATCACAGGATTATTACTCACAAGTACATGTACAATGATCTTGGCCATGAGTGGGCCGTGACTGGCATGGGGACAAGTAGTTAAATTTGAAAAAACACAACAAAACAACCATCGATTCACTCCCACAATAAAATACCCTGCTAGCTATGCAGACTAGCTGCCAATGTTGGCATCTCAAAATCGCAATAATTAGTTTATAGTCATTGTAGTGTCGCTGCAGTGTACAGTACTGTGCAAAAGTAATGATAGCGAATTTCGTCGAATTTCGACGAAGTTCCACGAAATTTTACGTAAATCTGCGAAATTTCGAGGAGAACGAATTTTCGGCGAAATTTCGCTGGCCTCTATTGTTTCACCATTAACGAAATTTCGTGCAGATGTGCGAAATTTCACTTGGCAAATTCGCTGAAGGTGGCAAAATTCGTTCGAAATTTCGTTAGTGGGAGCGAAATTTCGTTCGAAATTTCGCAAGTGGGAGCGAAATTTCAAACGAAATTTCCAACACTTTGTTTGTGTGAGCGAAATTTCGAACGAAAATCTCGTTTGGAGATCGAAATTTCGTTCATCATTTGTGGTCATACACGAGGGTCACAAAATTAAATGCAGAATGCAAAGTGAGGAAAAAAAAAACAGTTCACTAATGGCAGTTCATGTTGGAAGACATCGATAGTCATGCAGTCCTTTTCCCGCGATTTTGATTAAAAGGAATTATTGCAAAATAAGCGTGTGTCATCCCTGAGTATTAATTGTTTATTTTTCCTGCAGTTTGGTCTCGCATTTACAGATAACAAATTTTTATTAGTGAACCACACTTCAATTTGACAATTAATTAATTTCCAAAGCGTTCCGAAGACCGTGGAAAAAAATCATATCTCCGGTTATATTTACCACAAATTGTTCAATCAAACAGTAAAATGCTCTTTCTTTAGCCATATAATTGTTTATCAAAGTTTCTATGGCGCGCTGCTCACGTTTAGTTATTTTTTACTTCAAGGAAAAATTCGTTGTTTCGCGTGCGTCGGCAAGTCACTTGCGAGATGTTTATTTCCAAAGCGTTCCAAAGACCTTGTGGAAAAAATCATATCTCCGGTTATATTTGACACAAATTGTTCATTCAAACAGTCAAATGCTCTTTCTTTAGCCATATAATTGTTTATCAAAGTTTCTATGGCGCGCTGCTCATGTTTAGTTATTTTTTACTTCAAGGAAAATTTCTTTGTTTCGAACGCGTCGGCAAGTCACTTGCGAAATGTGTATTTCCAAAGCGTTCCGAAGACCTTGTGGAAAAAATAAATCTCCGGAGTGCCGCGAAATTTCGCTCGAACTTAAGCAGATTGCAGCGAAATATCGTTCTCGCTCAAACAATAGGACTCGAGAAATATCGTTGAAAAAAAAACTGCGAACTTTTGTGTTCACACAATATTACCGAAATAAACTGTTCACTGTAGTTACTAAAACATGGAATGACTTACAACCACCTCAAAAAATTGAACAACCACCTCGACAACATTTTTATTATTTTACCTCGACGTTTCTCCGTGTTTGATTGTGGTTGACAATAAGATTCTAGGGGGAGCTGGAGGTTTTATTCAGGTCACGTATTCCATATGCGTGACGTATTGTCATCTCGCTTGTTTAAAGAGGCATTCGATTGTTTGTGAATGGTTGTTGAATCTTTTGAGGTGGTTGCAGGTCGTTCCATGTTCTCATAACTACGAACTATTCGCAGTTAACGACAATTCGAAAACTGCGAAATATGTTATGATACATGCGTATTTATGTTCAAGACCTACATCTGTAGGCCAAGATCAGGGCAGCCATCACACTACCAACTCTCTCTGGCAAAACGAAATTTTGCACGCATTTTGAAAGAAGATTCGTCTCACCTTTCGAAATTGCGTACGCATTTTGAACGAAATTTTCGTCTCTCCTTTCGAAATTTCGCACACCTCCAGAGCGAAGATTCGGCGAAATTTCGTTACACTTTCCGAAATTTCGCACTTCTCCTGAGCGAAAATTCGGTGAAATTTCGTTAGACCTTTCGAAATTTCGCTCAACCTACACGAAATTTCGCATGTCTCCAAAGCGAAAGTTCGACGAAATTTCGCCGAAATTTCGTTGAGAACAAAGCACGAAATTCGACGAAATTCGCTATCATTACTTTTGCACAGTACTGTACATCGAAGTATTGTAGCAGCACTTACAATGTTGTTTTTTTTTTTTAGAGGCCATGAACATTCTTTTAAACAACCCTGCACCTAAAGTTTAATAGTGCCAAACTTTTCTGGACAGTGTTTGACCCTATGGTCATTCAATGTCCACAAGTTATCAGTGCAATTAATGACAGAAAGCAAAAGGGGGGTCAGGAAGTAGGGAGATCTACCCTGGTCCCAGAGGTTTTCCTTGAGCCATGAGAGAGCCGCAAGGCGGCGAAGAAGAGCTGCGAAGCAGCAAGAAAGAGAAAACCCTCTGGTTACCTTGGACTTAAATCTCACTTTCATGCAGATGCCAGCTGTCAAACACTTCAAATTGATAATTACAAAATGGACCAATGGCAACTTAGCAATCATGTGTCCCCTAGGTATTAACAATCAAACGAACCAATCATATTGATTTGTGTGTTTGTAAAAATGTCAACCAATCCGAGTCTGAGGATCAAATGCTAACCTTGGCATCTGCATGAAAGTGAGGTTCAGTGCAAGGAAACCAGAGGTTTTTCTCTTTCTCCCCACTTCGCGGCTCAAGAAAAACCTCTGGGACCAGGGTAAGGGAGATCCTAAAGTGTGACAACTGGCCATATAATAATTTTTGCAGGCAAAAAATCTTTTAAGTGCAGATTTTAATTTCGTTGGTAGAGACAGCATGGCTTACTTAGTATGATACCCATTCAATAATTATGTTTGTTACATTCTCCTTACACAGCTATATTTCCTCCCTCAAGTGGGTAGAAGCTTGTCACTAAAATTTTAATTTGAAGCTATGTTATTTTCTGACATAATTAATGACAAGCAATAGAGTGCAAAAACAACATATAGATGGACTGGTTATGAAACCCCAAAAACTTCAAAAGAGAGAACAGTACTGACCATGCACAATCTTTTGTCCTCGGTTCACAACAGAGTTTTCAAGAAATTGAGCGAAACTTTTGCCATTTAGAAAAAGGATGTGGCCAATTTCTGCATGGTCAGGGCCACAACAGCAAACAAAAACATAAAAACATGTGTTTCTAATCTGTCTGTTTTAATAACAACTAACAATTCTATCCTTTTGTTTCACATACCCATTTCTACATGTATTGTCCTTTATTCATAATGTGATTAATTGAAAAACATCATTTCATTTTTGGTCTGTCACCCCAAACATGGCTGTTCACTCACAAAAATGTACCAAGAATAGCTACAATGGCTATTACACCTGTAAAACCAACACCCTGCTAGATAATATTATTATTATGCTGGCAGAGTTTTCAACACTGAACAGTGTGCTACTTTTCCAACTCTTAGTGTGCAGTTCCCCTGCATTTTAGTGGAGAAACAGAATAGGGTCATGTAGCAGCTGTCAGGAGGTACAGCAACTACAAGAATAATAAAAACAACAAGGAAACAATGGAAGTGCTACCATACCAAAAATAATTAATAGCCAGCTAATACAAAAGCTGTTACACTATCCCAAGAATGAAATATTTTCCCAAAATGTGTGGCTGTCATTCAAAGATTGAATCTATAACACAAGCTCAGAGAACAATTATTATTATAACGTAATATTGAGATACTCTCTTGCATTTTTACTTCCTCATCCACCCTCACAGGAAGTAAATATTACTGCTCCCTCAGCCATCAAAACAGTATTGAGACACGAATGGGTTATTCTTCACCTTCCTGAACAATGATAAGTTGGGTCTTTGAGAAATGGGAAAAGTCTCAACTGTTTGTTGCTGCTCTACTGCTCAGAATAATTATTTTTTCATTTACTGTATGTAAATGCAGCAAGCTACATGTAATAATGTATCCTAAATTTGCAGTTACTAGCATTTTTAATGCATAATCATTAATTTTTTGTGAAAAACCTCCTCTACATCCCTCACGAGATCAAATCCCCAATTTAAATTCTACATGTAAATCTTATCTCCTCCAAAGACTTGAATGCTGTTGTTTTCCTCTTTTGGATCTCAAGTACAGCATTCAGAGCTTTACTCCTCTAATTACTTCACCCCAAGCTTATACATTGTTTTCTGCTTGTAAACTTCTCCAGGACGAAGAACAGGACTTGGGAAATTGGGCTGTCGTGCAAATAAACATTTAAAAGAAATCATTGAAAATGATTGCTAAAGTCACTTTGCCAAGGGCACCCAGGGTGCCATTTAATTCTGGAAGAGAACACTAGAGTGGCTTTCAATTGAGTGTCGAAAGTAATTAGCGAATAGCTTTGGTTTATGATTACTTCACTCAGTGATTGGTTCAAGGTTCTCGCGCCACTCTTTCAACCAATCAGAAGTGAAACCAACACCAACCGTGGCTCATGCGTGCACATTTTCCCGCGATTTGTGTCGGCTATGTGTAATTACTTTGAGTTTTGATTGGTTTACTGGATTGTCTCCATCGTTTTTGATTGGCCAAAGTAATTACTTTGGTTTTGGTTTTACGACACTCAATAGACCTTTTTGCAGATACGGCGGCCATTTTGATTTCTATTGTTTCGAAAGACATTATGGGATGCTCAGGGGGCAAATTAATATGTATTTGCCCCCTGGGCATCCCATAATAGCTATTCGAAACAATAGAAATCAAAATGGCCGCCGTATCGGTAAAAGAATAATTAATTATTAATACAAAATATTAAAATAGGCCATTTTACAGTTGTTTGCTCAGCGACCAAGCCTATGCCTATATCATAAAGTCTCTACATCATAAAGTCTCTACATCTGTATTCTTTGACGAGTTCTCTGATTATCTGGAATCTCTTTTACTTTGCAAAGAACAACTGCTAATCACAGGAGATTTTAATATTCATTCAGACAAAGGTCATCAGGATCCGATTTCTTCGATTTTTCTAAACTTACTTGAATCATTCAATCTACAGCAACATGTTACTATGCCTACGCACCTCCATGGTCATATTTTAGATCTTATCATCACTCGTATGTCTGAAAAACTTGTACATGGATCACCTCAAATTGATCGCTACATCTCTGATCATGCTGCCATTTTATGCTGGTTATCATCATACAAACCTGACCTTTCTGTTAAGTCCATCACCTACAGAAAGCTAAAATCGATTGATATGAATCAAATGAAAAGTGATTTGAAAGATTCCGACATGTGTGCGGTTAATCATTTGTATGTAGAAGATTTGAGTGGAACAGATTTGAATGCTATGGCCTTAAAAT